>CM008280.1:58900189-59115189 GCA_002319775.1 Fagopyrum tataricum
TAGTCATCTTATTCAAATCTTTATATTATTTCTACAATTGTAACCATTTTTTAAAAATTTCGCAGTTCATAATTAGTGAACGTACAATCACAATACCTAATATTTAGGTTTAGACAATTTTAAGTGTGCACAAAACTTCACGTTTTTTTTCTACCTCCTCGTATGGCTATTTATAAGAAGCTTCAAAATTTGATGGAAGAAAATCTAAATGTTAAATTTTTATATTTTATTTTAAAGCATTAACAACTTTTAGATTTGATCAACCAAGTTTTATTTGCAGTTTTCATTGATTATGTGATTGATCCACTAAGATAAACATTTAATTTTTTTATAGAAAAAGAATTGAAATATCGTGAAATCTTCTAGGAAATTTCAAAATACAAAAAAAATTAAAAAAATTAAAAAATTTTAATACTTTTAAAATTAATAAGTGAAAGAATTCAACGTAACTGAAATGATTTTTAAATATAAATCTAAACAATAATTATAGTGTCTGTAAAAATAACGTGTCAAAATGAAACAAAACGGCCGGCTAAAAACTACGGTGGGATAAGATTTGAATTAGTGTGTTTTTTTGTTAATTATTATTAATTTTAATCACCAACTTAACATTATTTGTGTTAGCCATTTTTTAGAAATTAACATTATTTGTGATAGCCTCATCGATGAACACGATCAACAATCCCAATCCTTTAGTGATCCATGTAGCATGTCAAAAGAAGCTCACATAAGTAGACAATTTTCGTGAAAATTGAAAGCATAATATCAACATTAAATTATTACAAAGTCATCATGTTACATTTACAAACCACGTCATCAAGACGTCTCTCTACACCTGTATCCAAAGCATGAACTGCTTTTGCAACATGCTTCGTGAATCGTACAATTGAGTCTCATGGTCCTTGTGTAAGGCAGCTTTCTCTAAGATGGTGACAATGTCTTCTTCTTATTCCCTAACAAATATTGAAAAGCTGGAAGAGAAGACAATAATCTTAATTTCAAAAATTTTGCTCTAAAATAGAACCAAGATGCTTGCATATATCCATATTTCTCCAACACTACATTCATAATACTTACCATTAAGGGATGGATCATCCTCTAGAGGTGAGGTGGTATCCAACTCTAAAGTCGGATCCATATGCCTCAATTTGAGAAGATACGATGATATGATTTTGATGATGGTTATCCTGAAAAAAATGCCCAACGATAAATATATATTGAAACAAAAAGAAGCAAATGATTATCCTAGGTAGCATTCTAAGTCATTATTGGAGATGATATATATACCTACTAATCTTTGGAAGATACAAATTAAAGATACCAAATCCTAACAAATACTCTTAGTTTTGAACATATTTATCTACATCGTAAAATCCGATAAATTGTTAGAGGTAAAATAGGAACTTAATTAATTAAAAAATTAGAAGGAAAAAAAATCACGGGTGAATGAGGTAAATTCTGAAAATATAAGCCGTTTGATTTAAATCTTTAATTTTTCTTGATTTATTTTTCTAAAAAATTAATTGAAATTAGTGATATTTAGGGATAAGATATTGTTGATTAAAAAAGAGATCTTCTTATTCAAAAAGAGATATTCTAATTTATTTATTCTTCGAAAATTCCGATTTTAATATTTTGAAACAAAACTTTAAAATCATTTGTAACTGCTTCATGTTGATTTACTAAGAGATATTGAAGATATAATTTGGTTAGATTTATTATTTAAAATCATTCGTAACTGCTTTACGTTGTGATTGAAAATTTATATTTTTAGATTAAAATTAAAAAAAAGAAGATAAAAGCTGCTAACAATATCTTTATGTTTCTCCTTTAATTATCATTTCTTTATCACCTATCCGGAGATAATTTTGTTAAATTATTAATTTAAAATCATTTATTTAAATGATTAATGATGATACATTTTGCTGGATTTATAAAAGTGAGAAAGCCACGTGGATATATATATATAAAAGATAAAAATAGATACTAATTTATAGAAATAAATTAAATTTTGGAATTTTTTAAAAAATGGGCTGATCTTTTTTTTTTGTTTTACGATTTTTATGTTTGAAACTTAATTTTTTTAATTCAATATGATTGATGTTAATGTTAATTAATATTAATCAAATTTTTTTATGAGTAAACTTACGGTGTTTTACTTTCTCTTATTTATGTTTTTTCATTTTTTTATTTTTAATAACTCATAAATAATGTTAAATTACGGAATTAAAAAATCTATTGGACTGACGTTAACCGTGGAGGAGACACGTGGCGGTAGAGGCCTGTAAAATTTCCGTTGGGCTGAGAAAAAATTCCTGGGGACGACACGTGGCAATAGAGGTTTGTGCTTTAATATATACTAGTGTATTACCCGCACCTTGTGCGGATTTTGAGTTTTAATAAATACTAAATATTATAATAATGTATAAAGAAAAATATATAAACATAAACATAAATAATATATTATATTCAATATCAATTTAGGACGAATTTAATTCGGTCGTGCTCAATTTTATACAATCAAACTAAGACATCTAATTAAATCAAACTATTTATATGGGATTTCATAAGATTTTTCGAAATAAATAAAATAGGTAAAAAAATTCTGTTAAAATTTACTTAGGATTTGATTTAAAAATTTTCGATTAATATTTCAATTAATAATTAGCTTTTTAAATTGATTTTTGGACTGCTCAGTTAAGGCATCGTTCAATTGAAAGGTTACTTAAAGGAACAAAATATAATATTTTTATTCAATTGAAGTTTAAGTGGCAACCGACATTTTAGGGTCTAATTTTTCTTTTAATTATTTTTACAATTGTAACCATATTTTTTTATTAATAAATTAGGTTTAAATGGGGTTTTTAATGGTTTTAAATAGTTTAATTAAATTGCTGAATTTAAAAGAGGTTTTGATGGCGGCAAATTTTGACTTTTTTTAACAATTTTTTTTATGATTATAATATTTATTATTTTTATAAATAGTTATTTTTTATTTATTTTTTGCCTATAAAATCTAGTTTGTTAAGTAGTCAAGAAACATTTTTTTAATCCGATTTAAAAAATAATGATTTGAATTACGTAATTATAATTTTCTTTAGGCTGACGTTAAATCTGGGAGCGACACATGGCAGTAGAGGCCTGTAAAATTTTCGTTCAGGTGAGGTTAATTCTCGGAGCGACACGTGGCAATAGAGGCCTCTGCTTTAATATATACTAGTTTTAATACCCGTGCCCTACACGTGTTAGACGATAATTGTGCGTCAAAAAAATGTTTGATAATTCATTATTTTGAGAATTGTCTTAATTGTTATGTGATAGTTGTTGTAAGACTTTATTTTTCACATTATGATGAAAATCAAGCAAGAATTCAAATCCTGCAATAAAAATCGGGAAAGAGGATTTCGGGACAATATTCTTTGAGATACTCAAATGTCAAAGTTAATATCAATCCAAGAAAGAGTTAGGGTTTATTGAATTAAATGTTAGAGTATGTGATTTGGGTTAACGAATAAACGACATTCTAAAATTGATGAGGTGACTGCACAAAATTATGTCAAGTATTAGTTTAGGGGTTGTTTTATTATATAAGTTAGATAAGAAGTCATGTGTAAAACATATACTAACAAAAAAAGATGGGTAAAATAAATCATAAAATTTAAATTAACAATATTAAATAATAATATATATTAATATTTAAATATTAACTAATAATATATTAATATATAAATGAAAGAGATTTATATAATATAAGTAGCATGTCTAGGTCAAAATTTATAATAATTAAATAGTTAAATTTAAATAGTGAATTACCTAACAATTAGTAAGACTAATAGCATATGTCAAGTTATAATAAATAATAATTATTACACAAAAGAATTTAAAATAATAACAACTATCAATTAAACTCAAAATATTACGAACTTTGAAAATTATTGAAAATGATACATACTATCAACGTATTTATAAAAAATAATATAACTTATTTTTCTGAAGAAAATTCTAACTTCGGTAAAGATACATTAAAAAATTTAGGATTATGAGTTTAATATGGATTTTTTAAAATAAATTAATAAGTTAAAAGTCATAAATTAAATAAAATAATTTTAATATAAAAAAAAATACAAAGCTTTATTAATTTTTTTACATACTTTTGTGTAAATGACAAAAAAAAAATTTGTTTTTAAAAACTCGATATTTTTTTTAAAATCGATTATTTGTTTTGGAAAAATTATTTTCATTTTTTTATAACATATATTTATAATATGAAATTTATGAGTTTTTATATAAAATTATCCAAAAATATCTGAAATTTTTTTTAAAAAATATATAAATCAATTTTTTTAAATGAAAAAATAATTATTATACAAAATTTATTTTTTTTAATTCTTAAATTTTCTTTATTCTCAAAAATGAAGATGTATTTTTTAATCGTTTAAAAAAAAAGTTTTTGAAAAAAAAGTTTTTTAAGTTTCAAGAAAAATTTCAATTGAAAATTAAAAAATATAAATAAAAAAATATATATATTAAGATATTTAAAAGTTTAAATAAATAATAAATTTTATAAATTGTGAGAAAAGCGTTGAAAAATATACATCAACAAAATAAGATTAAGTATAAAATAAAGTATATAAGTTGTAGAAAATATAAGTTCAGTTGAAATTATAAAATATAAGTTGATAAAACATTAGCATCTTTAAATAAGATTGCAAAGTTTAACTTATTTAATTTTTTAATTATAAATAATTAAAGGTGAATTAATAATATGAGAGACTAATTAAAATTTTGTTAGTAAAATATTTAAAATAAATTTGATGAAAGAGATTTGGTGAAAAGTTATACGTATATTAACAAAAAATTTGAAAACTCAGTATATAAAATAAATTAGTTAAAATTAGTAAATTAAATATTTTAAATAAATTTTTTAACATGGTGGGACCAGAATTAACAAAAAATTGACATATGTAAATTTAATGATGTGGATTCACCAGACTGTGCCACGTGTAAATTTAATGACGTGGATTCACCAGACTGTTACGTGTAAGTTCACGGACTGCTTTAGTATATAGACAGAAAAGATAAGATATACCAAACTTAAAAATTAATAATTTGCGTTATTTCATGAAAACCGTTCGAAACAATTCTATTTATCAGACATTATAATATTATACTATTAAGGTGTACACATAGTTGTATAAAAATATTTTTAAAAAAAAGATTGAATTACAACCGATATTTATATATCATAAAAACATCATTTCACATCAAAACGTCACGTAAGGAGGTGATGAAGAAGTTGAATCATTTGAATGATGTACTTATGACTATGGAGACCCTCAAAACTTTGTTTTTTCTATTAAATAATCTTAGTCACACATCATATCCGTGAATTTCACGTTTGATGGCCCTGCTTGAGTTGAATAAATAATACTATAATAGGGGTCAAGAGGTAACGATCGAAGTGATGCGTTTTGTCTTTTGGCTACATACGGGTCCACATGACCAACCAAGATTTGCTAAGATATACTACTGTATGAGATTACGAGGGGGTAATTTGTAATTGCCGTAATTTTTAAATTTCTTTTAATTTTATTTTTTTTATCGTGCAATTGTTCGGTGTTTTTATTTTTTTCCCTTAGACCGGGTTTGGTTGAAGTTTGGAAAGAGATTCAATAGAAGTTCTGAAATTGAGATATGTATATTAATTTTTGAAGGATTATAAATTGCTTGAAATATCTATATATTTGTAAATTGAAAGGTTTTGTTTATGTTGAGGAATAAATATCATATTTTTAAATATTTTTCGCATTGTTTATGTTGAGGAATAAAGCATTGTGGTCACTAGTTGTAGATATTGTGAGTCCAGTAGGATTTCATTCTAAAATCAATTAATAATAGGAGCAGCTCACGAAAATTCTATACTTATTCTCGTAATCCCTCATATTTAGACGTCAATAGTTTATGATCTCAACACGCATACTCCTCAAGTGTAACGGACAGACACTCAAACAAAGTGATTTAACATCTCATTCTCCCTATAAATAATCATTTGACTGTAAATCAAGGATCGTGTGTATACGGACACACATGTGCGATAAACTCAAACTCATCTCACAAGTCCGGCAAAATTTCATGTGAAATAAAAAGACAAAAATAAAAAAGCTCACAAACATTATGATCCACATAAGATTACAAGATAATCAAAATAAAATAATGAAGATAGTAAGGAAATAAATCAAATATAAACTAACTTAAAATAACCGAGATAATATCTACCTTTGTTATTCTGATAAAATAAATCCAAATATTTTCAGTATCTTCCGATACAATCTCCCAGTTTTAATCATAAAAAGGTTATTATTTAACGAATCTAACTTATTATATGAAAAAAATCCCTTCATTTTCGGCCATATATTAACAATAGTATCATGAATGACGGTGCTGCTGTTCTTTCTGGCCTATATGTTTCCTATTCATCTATTTAACAGGTCAATTGCTAGTTTGCTACAGTGGAGAAGAAACTAAAAAGGTTTTTCCTTTTAATTATAATTTAGTTCTAAACAGAAGTGGATAACCATAACATTCGATTTATAACGATATAACTGTAATTAGTAGAGTATATATATATAATTTATTTTTGATACCCAAATCATTACTTAGGATAAAAATTCAGAAAATAAATGATAAAAATGCGGAAAAATGGTTGGCATAGTTGAATATCGTGTGTTGGAAAGTTGACTTTAGTTTATGGGTCCACCAATTATTGTTAGTGCTGCCGAGTTTATGAGCCATTTAACGCTTGCAAATTGCAATGAGTTTATGAGCCATTTAACGCTTGCAATGCCTTAAAAGACCTTCCCAATTCCAACCTAATTGCCCTTGGGGGTTTCTCTCACTTGTTCCCACAAATACCACTGAGGCAATTATTCATATTAATTTTAAATTAGGTCACATATGAACGTGTAATTACCTTTTTTTACCCGCTTTCTGGTTTTGACCAACCATTAGATTAAGAAATTTAAGTAAGAGTGCATTGGTAATGTGGGTAATTCATTAGTTCCACGAAAAAAACGTGGTAAAAACTATGCGAATACAATGAACTTAGAAACATATTTATATTTGAAATATAGTAACAACTTTTTTACAAAATCGCCCATCTTTTTGGTGTGACTATGAAATTTGGTATATAGTCTTGTTCATAATCGTTAGAGTCGGGTTTTAGGGTGGGTCTCAATTTATTCTTTTAGTAAAAAAATAATTATATATATACACATGTATAAAAAGAGTGTGATGATTTTGAATACTTGACGTTATTAGATTTATGGTCCGGGTTCCGGGCTCGGGTATCCGACCTTTATCAGTACCTATGTGAGATAAGCTTCGGACCAGATTTTTCGGTCCGGTAGAGCATGGGACACTGCCTCATATCTAGACCTGGGTAAACGCGGACAAGCCCACCCGTCCGGCCGTGCGCCCGTGAAAGCGGGTGGGTATGACGCATAAGGTAGGCTCGTCCGGACCACTAAGCCTATCCTGAAAGCCCGTTTTATTTATTTTTTTAATTTAAATATGTAAAATATATATATGCAAATAGTAGAAATCAAGGTTCAAATGTTCACGATCATTAAACTATTTTGAATTATGTGTTATAATTTTATTTATTTTATATTTAATATGTATAATTTTTATTTTAAAAAAAAATACATATAAAAACGGGTCCGACCGTCCGGCCTGAAGCCCACCCCGGGTGGGTACGGACATGTCTTAGGCTCAAAGTTCAGGATCGGCTCGAGTCCGGCCCTCAAAAACGGATAAAAGTTTCATGTGAGTACGGACCGGATCCGGTCTACTCATATCCCGTTTATCCGAATTGACGGCCGGGCTGACTTTATCGGGTCTAGTTCAGGTGACATCTTACGCAGGTTATTGTAAAATTTGCACAATTTCAATTTCTCGGCTTAAATTGCAAGACACGTGGTCTAATTTATGAGTGGAGTCGATCAATAATTATACGTCTTCTTTATTTGCACTTTAGGGTTTTTTTTTATTTGTTAAATAGCACTTTAGGTTTCTACCAAAAAAAATAAATAGCACTTTAGGTATTTTTAAGCATTTACTTTATAATGTATACTCCTCTAGTTAAAGATTGAGAAAAACAAAAAAAAATAGTTCAAAGATATAAAAAAAAGGATGATAAGATACGTGACCACCCTAAAAGAAAAATAAATTCACGATTTTATTAACAATATAAAAAAGATATTTCAACTCCTAATATACGTGGCTAGTGACAGGTGCAAATTCTTTATACAATTATGAAGTGACTTCTTTAAGAGTTTGTGACTAATTTGTTCAATGTCTAGACTAGTACACATAGTAACTGCACCATATATACCTGCAAACTTACGTATTACTATCGATGGTAACTAAATTGAGTATAATATAAGAAGTCGAATATCACCGATTATTGTTATGATTCGGATTAAAATAGGATTTGTCTAAATTTATTACGGATCGTAATAATATACTTTGGAGGCCAACCGGATATCTGATCTTGATCCGGTTATACTTGTGATAGATTGTTTTACATTTGGTAATGAGATTTTGGTCGGTTTGTATCGTGACAGTCTTTCTTTTAAAATGTCTTGTTCAAACCGTTTGAGTCCAAAGGTTTTATAATTAAAAAAAAAGTTAAACTTGTAATTTTGGTTTCTAGTCGAAAAAATTCATCATGGACTAATAACATTGTGTAAAATTTGAAATTTCATTGTATAATAACGGCCTAACATTAATGAGGGTAATATGGTCACACCATCCCATGACAAGTCACCGCTTATAGATCATTCTAAAATATAAATCGTGAAACTAAATGAGTGGTCTTTGAGGTGTGCATATACTTAAATGTAATAGTGTAACGTATATCAATAAAAAATAGATTATTAATCATGTTTTAGAATGACATCACAGCGCAAAAAAGACAAACACCGGCACAAATGGTACAAAAGATCATCCCTAGTGACCTTCCTTTCTTTTTCCATCGTCCTCACTCCTCACTATCAAATTAAACCAAGAAAACTTTTCTATATGGAAAGCCCACATTTCTCCTTTTCACTAAGCTTGCATTATGCCTACATCGAAGGCTCTCTTCCAAGTCCAGTCGAAGACAAATATCCTAAGGTTATTCTGCTTGGATCAAGAATGCTAAGCATGTTGTTTCTTTCATGAGATTTGCAATGTCGAATGCAATCTCGGCCTAAACCTCGGCCTGAGATCGCAACAACTTTGCCGGAGATTTTGAGCGTGTGAATTTTCCTCGGCCAATGTCAAAATCTCGCCCCGATCCCAAAATCTCAGCCCGAGATGCAAACACTGCCACCCAAGATATTTCTATTTTTCGGTACAAACAACCCTCTTTTCCCCCTCTCTCCATTTCTTCACTTCATCTTCTCCAAACCCCCAAACCAACCGATTTTTTTTTGCCTCTCACCCATTCTCACTCAAATTTACACCAAATCCTACCATTCTTCCCACAATCGCTTACAAATCAACTCCTTTATCCTCTCCAAACACCATCTCCTCCCAAGTTCTGAAAAATTCATCTCTCTTAACTCAAACCCTAAACCAAAGATCGCAACTTCTCAAATATCTATATCCGTTCAAATAATCAAACAAGAAGTCTTCAAAGGGTTAGAAGGAGCAAGAAGATCCTAACGAAGGAGCAAACAAGCAAGGAGGAGCATTGAATCTCGGTCGGTACACCTTCATCGAAATATCGGCCCCCTTTGTCAGAACCTCAACCTGAGATTCATACACTTTCACCCGAGATTATGCTTTGTTGAAGCGGTGACTGAACGTTCTAAGCGTAGTAGGACGTCCCTTTCCGCTCTCAACAACAATCAGCGCCTCCGCCGCCTCCACAACCCATAAGGAGAGTACCGATCATCCACTCGAGGTATAACGAAAATTTAAATCGCATTAAAGATCTTGAAATTGCTGCACCTAAGCACTTGAACATTGATGAGCTTGATGACTTAATGATTAGAGATGACTTGAATGTCATGGTATCAAAATGACATTGGACACTCTTCTTAGGCATTAGGGAGCCCACACACGATGAAATAATTTGAGAGTTCTTGAGTTCGTTTAGCTTCCACCTTATGAAAAGTCGTGTGGGATTTAGGCTAATGAATAGGGACCATGTATTGGACTCCGCTAGATTTGGAGCCATGTTTGGGTTCCCGGCAAGTAATGTGGTAGCCTTCCCAAAAGACTTTTAACAGGCTTATTTTTGGGAAGAGATCGCTTCGGTTGAGTCTAGTAATGTTAGGTGGAGGGCGGGAGAGTCTAAGGTTAAGCTCATCTATATTAGTCTAAAAAAAAAGGTTAAGCTCCTCTATAACTTGTATTTCCGAGTTTTTCATAGAATCATGAGTGAAATGTTGTTCGCCATATATGAGACTAGCCAAAAGGTGTTGGCCGGCAAACTATTTTTTTTGTGGTGCATTACTTGTGACCCTACTCCCGACTTGGCTTCCCTATTAGCCAAGCATCTTAGAAAAGTTAGCAACAAGAATTCGGGTGTCGTTTGCGTGGGCGGTTTGATAATTCATATTGCTAAGGCAATGAAGATTGATTGCTCGGATTGCACCGTGGTCACCTAAACCCGGTCGTTCGGAAAGCTACAATTAGTTTCCCGGGGTATCTTTACAAAAGGGTCATAAAGGTTATAAGGTGGTTATGCCTAGGGATGATAAGCATGGTATAAAATGGAAGGGGAATACACTTTCCAAGATAAGAGGAATTAGAAAGATGTTTTTGTGGAGATGTCGGAGAAAGAGGAGGAAGATGTCGCTCATGTCATGAATATCGAGCATGAGCATGAGGAAGGTGGTGGTGGTGGCGACGACGACGACGACGTGAACACGGATGAGGGTAGAGGACACTATGGGTTCCGGACATTTTGAGGTTCCGTTGGCAAGAGCATCCTCCTCACGCGCACCTCGACGTGGTTCCTACACCAGGTTTCATATGATGACCTCTCTACTTAAATAAAAAACTTAAGGATACATGTCGACCAAATACTTGATCGGATTGAGGAAGAGAACCGGCGAAGGCCCTCGGTCTCCGAAGGCATGTGGGGTGATGTGTATCACCATCTCTTCGGTGTCCACTACGACCCGGAGCACCTTCGCTACCCACCTCCACCACCTCCGGAATGAGCCATTTCACCATTTTTGCATTGTGAGTATTCTTGTACACTTTTTCATTTATTTTTCACATTAGGGACAATGTGATTTTTTCAGTATGGGTGGTACTTGCGTTAGTTTGCATGTTTGTTTTCATTGCATTGCATTTAGTTGATTAATTTCATTTTCTTGTCACATGTATACAACTTTTGCATTTCCATAGAAATTTAAAAAAAATCGAAAAAGAAAATTTTGTGCTTCTAGTATTGATATGATCTTTATGATGAAAATTGTGTTGGTTAATTAGCCATTGATGATTATTTTGAGCTTGAACTTGATCAATGACATATGTGAAATTAAAATACTTTGCTTGAATTTGTGTGAATTATAATATTACCTTTGTCTAATTTGATTGAGTTAGAATTGTTGAAGTTACATGATAAATTCTTGCACATTGCATAGGATGATTAAAATTTTAAAATTTCTATTTTTTTCTTTTTTTAATTATTAATCTTTTTTTTATTATTTTATAACCTATAGTCTATCCTCATTCTCCCGTAGTAATTGTGTTTTTTTTTTTTTTTGTAATATCTGTATGCTTAAAATTTAATTATATCCGTTTGGATTTTAAAAGTAGTTTAGTGCGTGCTTTGTGTATATCCAATCCGAATTAAGAATTTGAAATTTCGAAGTGGCCCTTTAGCAAATGAGAAAATTGGTGAGTCTTAGATTGTCTCTTCGTCCAAGGAAGAGAGAACCGAATTGGTCGATGCGAAACTACTACCTAAAGGGCATTTTCGACTTTCAATTTATTTGTTGGCCCAATCAATATAAAAAATTACTTTGGATAAGCATCACAAAACCATTATTTATTTGGTTCATTTTAAAAGTTACCGTCTACCCATTTTTCTGTGTATTTAGGGTAAAATTGGTTACTAATGGTCGAATAACTAATCCAAAATAGATGATCTCGTGAATTTCAATATCGGGGAAATTAGTCACTAATGGTCGAATAGCTAATCACAAAACAATTCATTTTTTTGATCATTAAATGAGGTTTTTAAATTAATAGATTTTTTTTAAAAAAATTCTGAGCCCAGTCAGCCTGCTTAAGGATTGCGGATCGATTAGAGGTTAACGGTAATATGATAAAGTCCGACACAGATGGACCGTAGAGCAAAGTCATGTAGGGACAACAAAAATATCTAATCCGTTAATCTGAATCCAAAATATCGGATAATTGGTTCGAGCCCAATTCGGAAATATTTTTGGATCATCGGATCATATACAAATAAAGTTTTTGAGATAAAAGTCGGATCGGATACATCAGCTATCCGATCCGGTTAAAAATGTCGGATATTCGGATACCCTCGTATCGGATTCGGAACGGACTTTTTATCAAATTATCGGATAGGATATCTATAAATCTCCACCTCTAGAGTTATGTTCATATGAACACACATGCGCATTAAGTTCAAGTCAAACACATACTCCTAACGGAATATGTCTTAAAATCAATCAGCAATAGAAGGAATAGCTCTCCAACGTGTATACCCTCTTATGTTTCGTGAATTGCTACGTTTTATTTGAGTAATCAACGACTAATGAAAACCGTATAATTGGTTGAATTCGATCACAAAACGTCTTATGTTTCGTGAATTGCTACGTTTTATTTGAATAATCAACGACTAATGAAAACCGTATAATTGGTTGAATTCGATGACAAAACGTCAAATTTCAATTACTAGTCCGTATTTAGTTTTGATAGTTGGTGATTCTCTTTTGTCGTTGTCATAACTTGATCGGTTTTCCAAATGTGTAAATGAATGACTAGTAGGCATCAAATTCATATACCATCAACATATTTAAGTCATCCTTATTACACAATTCTTCATTTCCGACCTTTGCCCTTATTTAGAATGGCCCTTTCTTTGAAAAACTTTATTTAGATTAAAAAAAATTCACTATCGTTATTCAAAGTTGACCCACATGGGCCACATCTTATTAATTGCCAAAAATCACAATTTGTCGTATAAATACAACCAAAGTTGCTATATATATAACAATTTGAAAGGTCGTGGCCTTCAATATTATGTTATAATACGGTTCTAAAATGTTATAAAAATATAATCATCCATAAAACCGATTTTATAGAATTAACCAACTATACGGTTTTTCGCTAGCAATTAAGTCCATATGTCAACGATTTTCTGTACGTCTTATTGTTTAAGAATGTAAATTATAAGTTTATAAATTATTGCTTAGTATATTATGTGACGGATTATGATGGGACAATTATAACCTGAGTTTATCACATGTCTGAGAATATACGCGTGTTAAAGTTGAGTCCGGTACATACGTCCAATGAGATTAATAAACTTATATACTAGATCCGTTATTCCGTTATAACCAATGTAATAACATTAATCCTCCCCATTATGAATATATTTTATGCTTATAATAAATGTTACTTTGAATGGTACATTTATAATTTCTAATGTAGACAACTATTAATTTAATTCGTGAATTATAAATTATACTTAGTGATATTATAAACTAGATTATATGTGAAAGAAAAGTTATTTGTACCTAAACTATTTTAATTATATACGTTACGTGTCAATAAATTTGCATGTAGCTAAACTTTTCCATTAAAAAATCTGAAGCAATGGATACTACCATTATATCTTACGTAGGTAATTTGTTTATTTATTTGTTTAAAAAGCTGGGTCATAGGTCATGACCCAATTAGATGATATATGTTTAACAATTTGTGACATCTAAATTTACCAAAAAACAGGGTTAGTTTAAATTTGCTGATTTCATGTATAGTTTTAACACTTATTTTTGCAAATCAATGTCGCTATCATGACTAGAGATCATCGATCACTTTGTTAGGTTTATATGAACCATAACTTTAAATTTGGAGATGACTTAATTTTGTGGTGATTATATTTAAAAATCGACAACCATACCAATCCTATTGAAAGACCAACTTAGATGTACTATAGTTTGTACGGGGCGTACATAATATGCATTATATATATGAAAAAAAATTAAATAAATAAAGTGCATGTTAATCTTTGGATGTGTCATATTTGCGGGAAAATGTAGAAGGGGAGACATTTATGCACATGAAGAATATGTCTCCGATAGTCCGATGCACCGTGAATTTAGGAAATGAATCGAGTTCTTTAGTTACTGTGTAGATTATGTTTCAATACGATACATATAAATATATAATATGATTAAATTAAGTATTCATAACGTTTTACTAATACAAACTATGATTTATGTATTTTATATGATAAAATATATTGTTAGTATAATCGGTCCTACGAATTTATAACACCCCAAATTCTAGGAACTTGGGATGTTATTGGTTAAGATCTCACAATGGATCTCGGCCTTAGTCTAACAATAACTTTATCGAATCTTCCAACAGAATACAAATAAAGGTAAACCGAACGACGTTTTTATGCAATCAAATAGTCATGATAAAAGAAGAAAATAAAAGAAACATTTGATTATAACAATGAAATATAAAAGGCACATGAGTTTACCTGAAATAAAAACCCAAACCAAACTAACAAGTACGGAAAATCCGACTGGTCACTCTCTCCTGATCACTTCAAAACGGTCCTACCCTACAAGGTATCCACAACATGACGGTGAAAACCGTTGGCTAGTATTTCTAATATCAGTTTACATTATTCTAGCACAACCACACATCAAAGCGGTAAATAAATATATAAGCATGATTTCACACATAGCTCATTTATTATCTTTGATTTAAGTGATTCATACTACATCATATCATCACGTGGCACGAGCGGTTTCCGACTCTCGCCTCCGTCCCCATAAACCATCAGAAGTGGCACTAATGCATCTGATCGTATACCTAATTGGACTGGTCGCGGAAAACCTCCCAAACTTGTGGCAGAGTTGGGTAGTGATGTCACGACCCCTTTGCATTCACTTTACCGGATCTTCTTGGAATTTTTCGCAACATTAAAAAGTATGGTTCATAATCAAACCCACAAAATACACACAAAGGTGTTGACTATGTCTTCGAAGTATTAGAGTCGACTTTTTTATTTACCGAAGTATTAAAGACGACTTTTCTTTCTCCCGCTGATTTTCCGCATCGTCTTTGATTCATACACTAGCATTCACCACTAAGGCGATATACCAAATAGAGTTCTCCTTCAAAGTATCGGTCTGCATCAAAAGTTATTCATTTTTCTTTAAACTTGTCTGATCAATTATGCATGCGATATTAAAAAAACTTATTTTCTAAAATTTCGTTTTTACACCACTAAAATCAAGATTCTTAAACGTGGTTTCTAAACGTACCGGTGAAAATTTCTATTTGACACCGTAACTACGCACTTCGCGTGCGTAGTTGAGAACTCATTCAACTACGCACTTGGGGTGCGTAGTTGTAGTTAATATTACAAAAATAATAATAATAATAATTATTATTTTTATTTTTATTTTGGCGTACTTCTAATACGCACCCAAGTGCGTAATTCATTTTTTCCATATTTTTTTATTTTTTTTCGGACTCCAACTACGCACCCCATATGCGTAGTTGGGAACCAGTCAACTACGCACGCGAAGTGCGTGGTTACGGTGATAAATAGTGATTTTCGCCGGTACGTCTAATAATCCCCATTAAATGAGATAAGTTTGAATAACTATATAATATAGGGGATTATCAGACGTACCGGTAAAAATCACTATTTGTCACCGTAACTATGCACTTCGTGTGCGTAGTTCACGGGTTTCCAACTACGCATATGATGTGCGTAGTTGGAGTCGGAGAAAAAATATTAAAAAATTGAAAAAATTGTAGTAAGAAAAAAAAACCACGATAATATATTAACTACGACTACGCACCCCAAGTGCGTAGTTACAGTGTCAAATAACAATTTTCACCGGTAAGTTTAAAAACCACGATAATATATTATTATTTTTCGTCGCGATTATACCCAACTAAAACATATGGCTAAAAAAAATCAAGATTTCCAACACTCCTAAATACTTTATGAAACATTATAATATTTTACACAACTTACCCCTTAAAATTCATACTTTGAGTATACTGTAAATTACCAAACAAACAATATAAATATTTATATATAAGATCAATAATTTTCTCGTTTTAAAACATGCCTTTGGGGAAAAAAAAAACAATTGCGTGTACCACAAAAAACAACTACAATGGAGTGCAAATATCTTAAAATTATTTGTGCCATGAATAACAATTTTTTGGAATGTACTATTTGTGTTACGTGAAATGACGCCAAAACTATCTGGGCCACAAATGATACCTTTTTTTATTTAATACGACATGACGTGATAAAATGTAATAAAAACTTTGGAAAAGAAATTTTACAAACAATTCCGTTAATAAAAACTTATTATTAATTTTTAAATACGTCGTGCTTGTTGATTATCAATTTTTTAATACTCAGATTTGTTACAATATAATTGAAATTCGAGCAGAAATGTATAGAATAAACTCACTTAAGCTGCATAATAATTATTAATAAATCATGAAAATCATTTATTAAAATGTATCTATTATGTCTCAAGATCTATAAGTTTTAAATATATATTTTTAATTTTATCCGTTTATATAGAGTCTATTTGTAAAATTTATCTAAATATAAGCAAAAAAATGATTTTAACATGTAAATTATGAGTTATAACGTTAAAAAAATCAATTTATAATATAAAGATGTAGGAAAACGATAAGTGATTAACTAATATTTATATAATATATACGCAGGACATCCTACCTAGAAAAAAGTATTTTTATGTTAGGTAAGGCAAAAACTATATTTTAAAACTATAAAATATCTATATATTTTATTCCGTTAAAAGTATTTAACATTATATATATGGTAGAACATGCCTTTGTTCCTTTTAAAATATGTAGAAATGTTAATAATAGAGAGGGAAAATGAGTGAAAAGTAGGCAATATTTGGTTGCTTTATGCCAACCTCATCGACCTATGCCCTCCAAAGTGCGTTGCTTCGCTGCTCCTACAACATTATTTTTCCTATAATTTTGTTTTTATAGAGAGAAATAATAGAGTACAGATAAATAAGATTTATGGTGTAATATACAAAAGTTATAGAATATAAGATTAATATGATGAAATGACTTGTGATACATTTGGGACACTACATTGGTTTGGTGATATTAGCACCGTTATATAACATCAATTTGTAGGACATGTTACGAAGACGTAGGTCAATCTAGATCATACTAAATTAAAATATAAATAACAATATGATTAACAAAATAAGAAATTAAATAAAATATAGATCAGAAATGATTAGTTCATTTGTTCACAATAAAATGCATGTCACTAAAACTATCACCTATTCCTCGGATAGTGGTCTAAACATTTTTTTCCGATAATGAAAAGATTACCGTACACAATATACAACTAGTGTATATGTGAAACTACGTGTCACACAATATACGGCTAGTGTATATGTGAAACTACGTGGGATCAAAGATCACATGGAGTTTCTTTTCACGTCCAAACGCACATGTGTGTTGGGTCCGAACCCAACAATAAGTCTAGTGTGGTTTCAACCTAAAATTAATTGACAATAGGAGGATGAGGCTTACTAATCTTACATACTAGGTTTGTTGTCTTTTTTATTAGCGACGTTGAAACATTTCATCCTTCACACACCTGCAAGTGCAACCATTTGACGATATATCTTAAGGCCGACTAGTCCACTCGGACGGACTATGATATATTGTTCATGTCTATAACAAAAAACAAAAAACAGCCGAACCGGCAAAAGAAGGGAAAAAAACCCAAAACATGCATTTAAAGCGGAAAAAAAATGATCAAAGGAAAAAAGTACCGAAAAATATCATAACTATCGGTGAAAAACCTCGAATTTGAAATTCAAAAACATAGTCCAACTTAATAGCTATTAGCCTATTAATTTCAAATGAACATTTTCTTTATCAATTTCCATATTACTCGATTCAACATCACTCTAGCTTTGTATATGTTGGACCATTGAAAGTTGATTTCCAATATTTCATTGTCAATCAAAAAAACGAATAAGAATGGTTGTGAGGCTAAGGAGGATTCATATCGTTGTCTATAACGCCCCCCTACAAATGTGTTGGACCAAAGAGAAAAAATATGCGACTTATACACATCACATACAAGTGAGTGCGCCAATTACGAAGTTAAACAAATTAGCAAAGCCACACAAATTCCTCTTTTTGTACTTTGTTGTACGCGTGCAAGAATAAAGTTATTATTTTCTATATCAACATCAAACATGAGTTATGTGTATTATATGTAGGTTTTATTCTTGTGAAGGAGCAAATGTTAGTTAAGTTGTCAACCACGACTTGTATGTATGCTAGGCCCTCTTAAAACTACTTAGCCTTCATTTGTACTACATGTTTGAATTCGTACGGTACTTTCAATTAGGCTTCCAAGTCATTTCGTCGAAGGTTACATTATAATCCGTGAGAAAGAAAAGTGCGTTAACATCTATCTAACGTTGGGAGATGTGAGTGTAGTATTTATGGTATTAAAACGGTTAGCCATATCGGCTCATCGACCCAAACATGCAGCTATATATATATATATATAAAGAAAATAAGATGTTAGACCGTTTTTTACAAGTGTTAACTAGACATGATCTCCTAGTTGGACTTGCAGTGCGTGTTGATTTAATAAATTTCTAAGATTATAAGGTACGTGGTTGGTCATGTTTCCATTTTGTTTTAGTATGAAATTTCAATAAACTTACGCCGTGGACTTAAAAAACTAACGCGTATATATACTCGTATACACGTGACTTTGGTTTTCAATCCGATCGCTTATAAAAAAAATAAACCGTGTGGTCGACGTTTTAACCGACTCAAACACACTGATATTTGACAATGCTTCGTGGATTAGACTCTTGTTTATCTTACCTAATATTTCAATGCCCTTTACTTGCATGTATTAGGTGATATTTTATTCCATTCTTTTTTCAAATATCTGAAAATTAAAATATAATCATTCATTTTTTATATAAAAAACTCGAAGTACATTCCATATGAAATATTTTCTCCATAATAAAACAAATGAAGTATTTGTCAAAGGAACTCTTTACAAAAATGGCAGAACCAATATTTCAACGGTAATACATTTATGACCTTTGACTTATTTATTTATTATGATTTTTATTCCATACAAAATACATATACTTATAATATATATTTACTAAACTTGATCCTCAATGTGTATTAATTTATGAATACATGTTAAATGAGAAAAAAAACAATTGTACGTTAGAAATTAGAATTTACGGTGTCCATTATATTATACGATCCGACGTTAACAGTAAAAACTGGGCGAAAAATAAATTACAAGGATGTTAAAATTTATAGAGGTGATATAACCTATTTTAATCAAACTAATTTACGTATCAAGTTAAATAGTTAATTTTAGAACAAGCCGATCATAATTACTAATTCATCGTTACAACAATTTGTGGTAAATTGTACCTATCCTACCACGATAAGTCATAGTTTTTAATAAAAATCGAATTTACAATAAGTTGAATCAAATATCCAGAAAGTTATATATATTTCATATTAATCTCACAATAATTCAGGACAATAAACCTAAATAAACCGATAATTTAAGTTAAACTTATAGATAAAATAACAAAAATAATACATAAATTTTCCGACATTAATCTTACAAATAAACTGACAAAACTATTCTCTTAACCGAAGGATCATTATTAGGCCTGAACAACTCCGAAGGCCCCGCCAAAAAACACGGGTACGGGCTAGCATTTTGGCCCGTTCGGCCCGCTTGTTAATGGGACGGGCCTGAGTGTTGGCTTTAGCCCGCTGACTAGCCCGTATATATTTATGTATTTATATTTATACATATTTATATAAATATATATATGTTTTTATATATAAATATATATATATATATATATATAATATTAAAATTAAACTAAAAGTGAATAAGTGTAAACACGGGCGGCCCGGCCTGTCAGTCCGCCCGTATTTACACGTGGGTGGGCACGGGCGTTGCTGAAGGCCCGTTCAAGGCGGGCCGGATCGGTCCGGACATTTCGAACAAGATTTTAGATTTGGTCCGGTCCGAACCCGGATTTGTTCAGGAGTTACTTTAGAAACATCACTAATTAAGCCGGTGGATTAAGCAAGCAATGAAAAAACAAATAATCTCATCCATAATTATTGGACATAATTTAGATTCCCTTTATACAGGGCATAGGTACGTTACATTGACCACTGCATTTTTTAATCCAAAATAATATGAGTTATAATACACTAATACATAGTAACATGTTATCATGTGACATTGCTATTCGATAAACTGTATTGTGATGGAAGCGATTAGTACATTATGTTATTCCTTAATCTACGCATTAATTATGCGCCGCGTCTTCAAAACAAATGTGTTCATTATTGATTGTCATGAGTTTTAATCATTGTACGAGTTCGTATTAGTCTTGAACTCTATATATATATATATATATATATATATATATATATATATATATATATATATATATATATATTATTGTACTAATTGTAGTTTTATGTATGTTGATATTTATGTCCGAAGAATAGACCCGGACAAAGTCGGAATCGGGCCGAACCGAAGATTTGGGCCTAAAGTATTGTTCATATCCGTTTATATGGTCCGAAGAGTTATGCTATCTTGATTTTCAATTATAAATGTTAGTGAGGGTTTATTTATAAGACGAGTTGTACATGACTCGAAAATGAAAACACCAATATTTCATTTACTTCCCGTTAGGTTGTAACTCCGGAAACGGAAACGGAATGTAAACGAATCTAGTCCACATATGTACTTTGTTCATGGAATCATTCCGGTTGGTTTCATGCAAAATGCACTTGCTTCCTCCTACTTTGTTACCCTAGAGGGTATTAAAACTAATCAAATTCTACTACAACTAGTTCAAACCACAAGGAATGATTCCCAACAACTTCATGAACAAGGATGTACGTATAGACTAGATTCGTTTCCATTCCATTTCCGTTTCCGAAGTTTAAACTAAACGGACCCTTAGTGTCTTTTTAGAAACCTTGAGCTTATTAGTGTTAAACTTATTGAGAGAAGGGAGCTCGATGTAGTTTTATATACATATATAATTGTCAGAAAGAATTTAACTTTTTATTTAACTTTTATAGGTTTTTTAATAAATATAAATATTCAATAAATTATCATGGCCTCCACCATGTAACTTATGAAACTAACTACGCTAACGAAAGTTAAAGATTTCAAATATCTTATCAAACAACTTATTTTTGTTATAATAACTGTTACCTTTAATATAGCCTTATTTAGTTTTTATAATCCAACTCTTACACAAACCTTTTCGAATACTAATATTTGAGATTATTGTACGGAATTACAAGAAAGAACAGAATTGAACACAAATTTATAGCGATTTTTCCAATTATAACTACATTCATTTTATAGAGACTTTATTGAGAAATTTTAAATTACAGATAAACGTATGATTAGAGGTAGACAAAATGCTACAATATATAAAGTATCGAAACTATATACAGTATTTAGTCATCAAATATAAACTTATGAAAATATTAAAGACATATTAACAACTATTATTAGATGAACTAACCTTTGTTCATCGATAGTAAAAAAACCCCAATTTAATATATGTTTCTAAAGAAATAAAAATAGTGGGATAGTTGAAGCTCCACTTGGAGATGTCAGTGCATGTAACATCCATTTACTCTCAATTATACGAGGAACATACAACATGTATTCCCTTGAATCATTGAATTGGCTTCCACCCACAAAGGAAAACAAAGTGAAAAGAGTTCGAACTAGACATGATTATAGATTCTCCAATTTCACAACAAACACCCCATATACTAAAAATCATATATATATATATATATATATATATATATATATATATATATATATATAGATATAGAGAGAGAGAGAGAGAGAGGGTCAGGACCCAGTAGAAACCACCCTTAGAGTAGGGAATAGGAACCCCTACGAGCCGTTGGATTAAAATTTGAACGGACATGATAGAAGGTACATAATAAGCTTTCATATGTGAGATTCATATGATTGTTCAATTTTTACAAATAAATTATTAAATAATATACATATTAGGAAAACAAATATCCTATTTTTGTGCTATCCCAAAAATAAACGTTGAATGAATTGATTCCCATTGACTAATAAAACAATTTGTTGAACATTTACATCATTAAGAAACTTTCTCTGCATCTTCTTCTGGAAACGAAAAATTATTGAGGTTTTTTTGAACAAGATTAAGGTTAGTAATTTCTATATTTTGGTTATGGTCGTTATTATAAATTTTTTAAAAAATTTTGGTCGTTAGTATTTGTAAAATCACCGGTCGTTAAATTAGTGTTTGATTCTGGTCGTTATTATAATTTTTTTAAAATTTTGGTCTTTAGTATTTGTAAAATCATTAGTCGTTAAAATTAGTGTTTGATTCTGATCATTAATTTTTATTTTTTTTCATTCTGATCGTTATTATAATTTTTTTTAAAAATTTTGGTCGTTAGTATTTGTAAAATCATCAGTCGTTAAAATGATTCTGGTCGTTATTTTTATTTTTTTTATTCTGGTCTTTAATATAATTTTTTTAAAAATTTTGGTCGTGAATTTTCTTAAGTTTTTTTTAAAATTCTGATCGTTATATTATAAATTTTTATTCTCGTTGATTCTGGTCGTTAAATTTGTTTTTTTTTTAATATTGGTCGTTAATTTATAGTATTATACACATATTAACGACTAAAAAAAATTAAAGATCAATCTTATAATATAAAATTAACGAGCATCCTTCTATATAAAAATTTAACGATCATGTAATGACAAAATTAACGATCATCTTATATATAACAATTTAACAATCATGTAACGACATAATAATTAACGATCAATCTTCTATATTTAGAATCTACTTCTTCACGTACGTTAGATGTTCTCACTGAAGAAGGAATATACATTTAGTTTTTATTATTTTAGTAATTAATTAAAAATTATATAAGTCTATTAGAGGAAAAAAAATATCTCATTTTATTTAATAAAATATGCATATATATCTTCAAATCATGTACGTTCATTGACTTTAATCTAACGGATTATATTAATTCATATTCCCGATCTTAATAAGTGTTCCTACGTGATCTTTTCCCCGATCTTTTCCCCTGTATATATATATTTTGTGTGATTAGTAAATATCAAGAATAGCTCTTGATTGAAATTGGAGTCGTTGCACCCCTCCATATTGACTATGGAAAGTAGAGCATCCAAAATTTCAAATCATTCTTTCTTTTCTTATTTTTGTCAAACGAAGCCCAAATATTCAACCTTATCGCAATCTAGTGTCATTTATCAATAATTATTCTAAATTTTTATACATCTTGGATACATTAGTTTACCTAAAAATTTGGAGTGTAGTTAGCCTTTTCCTTGCTATGTTATTTTCTTTTTCTACATTTTTACTAAATAAGGAGGTCTATATTAATTTTTACCAACTTTATTCATGAAGGTTGATTGCAATGAACCTCAAATTAAAATTAAACGGAGTAAATAAGAAAAATAATTGAGATCAACTCAAATAATTTTTATTTAAATTAGTACGAGAATAAAATTACGGGTAAAGGCCCAGGCCCATCAGGAAACGATTTAGGCCCAGGCCCATCAGGTTAAAAAAAAAGAACTATTTATGCATCCAAACTCAAGATTACGAATGGCCCAACATAAGCCCAATATATCAACGCGTGCTTTGGGCTTGACAAATTCAATGGGCCTGAAGAAATGAAGGCCCGGGCCCATGAGGTTGAAAGATACTATGTATGTATCCAAACTGAAGACTTGAAATGGCCCAACATAAGCCCATATTATCAGCACATGGTTTGGGCTTAATTAAATAAATGGTCCTGTAATGAAGGCCCATTAAACAAATCCAAGCCCAAATATGTTTAGGATAAGCCGTCATATACTATATCTATGTATATACTAAAGCAGCCCGTGAACTTACACGTGGCACAGTCTGGTGAATCCACATCATTAAATTTACACGTGGCACAGTCTGATAAATTCACGTAATTAAATTCACAAGTGTCAATATTTTGTTAACCCAGGTCCCACCATGTTAAAATTTATTTTAAATATTTTACTAACTAATTTTTTAATTAGTCCCTTATATTATTAATTAACCCTTAATTATTTGTAATTTAAAAATCAAAATGATTAAGATTGCAATATAATGTTACACGTCTTACTATTCTTTTACTTATTTTTTTAATTTTTTTTATTATAAGCGTTTTTTCATTTTTTAAAAATTTATTTTAATATTTTTTTGAAAAATATTTCATATATTTTAAATAACTTTGTACAAAAAATAAATGATTTATATTAAAAAAAAATATGGAAAAAAATTCCCAAAAAATTAATTTCGATTTTTTATAAAAAATATCAAAATTTTAATATAAATCAAATAATTTTAATAAATTTTTTGTCATTTACACAAAATTATTCAAAAAATAAGGAAAAGTTTTGATTCTTTTTATAAAAATTAAAAATATTTTACTTAACTTATGATTATTAACATATTAATTTATTTTTATAAAAAAAACTACATTACACTTATAATCCTAAATTTAAATTTTGTAATGACATGTTAAAAAGCAATTGTCCAATCATCACAGGAATTAGAATTTTTTCTCGAAAAAAAAAAATAAAATTTATAAATATATAATATATGTCATTTTCAATAGTTTTCAAAGTTTGTATTATTTTGAGTTTAATTGATAGTTGTTATTGTTTTGACTTTTTTATAAAGAAAATTCTTTTTATTAATATTTATTATTTGAATAACTTAAGATATGCTATTAGTTTTATTAATTGTTAGGTAATGAATTATTTAAATTTAATTATTTAATATTGTAGTTTTTGACTTAGACATTCTACTTATATTATATAAATCCCTTTCATTTACATTTTAATATATTATTATTTAATATTTTTAATTTAAATTTTATGATTTGTTTTACACTTCTTTTTTCGTTAATATATGTTTTACACATTACTTCTTATCTATGTTATATAATAAAACAACCCGTGAACTGATACTTAGCGTAATTCCGTGCGGTCACCTTATTAATTTACAGTGTTATCTATTCGTTAAACCAAATTACGTACTCTAACATTTAATTTAATAAAACCTAATTTTTTTAAGGATTGATACTAACTTTGGAATTCGAGTATCTCAAATGATATTGTACCGAAATACTCTTTTCAGATTGTTATTGCAGAATTTGAATTATTGCTTGATTTCCATTCATTGTGAAAAATACAGCCTTACAACAAGTATCACATAACAATTAAGATAATTCTCAACATAATGAATTATCAAAAACTATTTTGACACACAATTATCGTCTAACCCGTGCAGGGCACGGGTATTAAAACTAGTCTATATAGTAAAGCAGTCCGTGAACTTACACGTGGCGCAGTCTGGTGAATCCACCTCATAAAATTTACATGTAGCACAGTTTGGTGAATCCACGTCGCTAAATTTACACGTGTCAATTTTTTGTTAATTCAGGTCCCACCATGTTAAAGCAAATTATTTAAAATATTTTATTTACGAATTTATTTTAAATAATTTACTAACTACTTTTTGTTAGTTCCGCATATTATTAATTGACCTTTAATTATTTATAATTGAAAAATCAAAATCGTTAAGTTTGCAATTTGATTTTAAAGATTTTAATATTTTGTTAACTTATAATTTTAATTTTAAATTGAACATTATATTTCTAAAACTTATACATTTCATTGTTTTATTTAAAACTTTAAAGGTTTTAATATTTTATTTATTTATATTTTTTAACTATATTTTTTCTGAAACTTAAAAACTTTATTTTTTTTTCTAAAATTCGTTTTCTTTTAAAGGATTAAAAAAAATTCTTCATTTTAAAAAAATAAAAATATAAGGATAAAAAAACGTTTTTTTGGAATAAGTTTTTTTACATATAAAAAAATCCATTTCAATATTTTTTTTGGAAATTTTTTTAGATATTTTTAAATATTTTTTTTTATAAAAACTCATAAATTTTATATTAAAAATATATGGAAAATAAATTGAAAATTTTTTCCCAAAAAATTAATTTTTTTGTAAACAATATCGACTTTTTTAAAAATAAAGCAAATAATTTTTTTCTCTTTTACACAAAAGTATTTAAAAAATCAGAACAAAAAAATTCCGGAAAAAAAATCAAGAAAGTTGCGATTTTTTATAAAAATTAAAATATATTTTACTTAATTAATGACTTTTAACATATTAATTTATTTTAAAAATATAAATCCACATTACACTCATAACACTAAATTTTTTAATAACATGTAAAAAAAATAGTTGTCAAATCAAAATTGGAGTTAGATTTTTTTCCCGAAAAAATAATTTCGATTATTTTTTTATAAATACGTTGATAGCATGTATCACTTTCAATAATTTTTAAAGTTGGTATTATTGAGTAATTGATAGTTGTTATTATTTTGAGTTTTTTTTTCTTTTTTTAAAAATACTTTTAGTAATATTTTTATTTTAATAACTTGCATATGCTATTAATCTTATTAACTGTTAGGCAATTCACTATTTAAATTTAACTATTTGATATTATAATTTTTAACTTAGACATACTTCTTATATTAAGTAAATCTCTTTCATTTAAATTTTAAGATATTATTATTTAATATTATTAATTGAAGTTTTATGATTTGTTTTATCCTTCTTTTTTTTGTTAGTATATGTTTTACATATGACTTCTTATCTATCTTATATATTAAAAACAAACCATGAACGGATACTTGACATAGTTTCATACGGTCACCTAATTAATTTTACATTGTCATCTATTCGTTAATCCATATCACGTACACTAACATTTAATTTAATAAACTCTAATTATGTATGGGATTAATACCAACTTTGGCATTCGAGTATCTCAAAAGATATTGTCCCAAAATCCTCTTTCCCGATTGTTATTGCAGGATTTGGATTCTTGCTTCATTTCCATTCATAATGTGAAAATTACAGTCTTACAACAAGTATCACATAACAATTAAGACAATTTTCAACATAATGAATTATCAAACATTTTTTATGACACGCAATTATCGTCTAACCCGTGCAGGGCACGGGTATTAAAACTAGTATAATACTAAAGTAGAAGGGATTTTTGCCACATGTCTTCACCAAATTAAGCCACCTCATACTAATCTACATGTCAAGTTCACGTTATGTCACCTCATATTTTGCCACATGTATTTACCTCCTTAAGCCACGTCATAATATATGATGTGTCATAAACCAATTAGTCCACTTCATTATTTGACATATGTCGTACAATAGATTATTCAATTTTTTAACATGATCTTTTTTTAGAAATTATCAACTGTTATTTAATATACAATTTATTATAATCTCATAGTAATAATATAAATCTTAAATATTGAAATATTCCTTATATATTATATGTACTACATTTTATTACTTATAATTTATGATAAACGAAAAAATAATGTGACACTTAATAATAGAGTCTTATTATAATGAAAGAATATTATATATATGTTAATTTTTAAAGATTGTCAACACTTCACTTGAAAACAAGATTATATACAAGATTATATAGATAACAAAAATAAAAATATAATACCTTAATGGTATAGGAGTAAATTTGCTTTACAAAAATAAAATAAAATTTGATATGTAAATTTGCTTATATAAGCGTCGATATATATATATATAGGTGATTGATATACCTTCCTTATTTTTTCTTATATACTGATTTAATTTTCATATTTTATCTTTACTTTGATATTGGATGAAACTTGTTTAATCTTTATGGATACAATATAGCTTATTTTAGTTTCATATTATTACATATTATTTATGGATTGTCATATTATCTCAAAATTCTAAGTTTTGTTTTAAGCAAGGTACAAATCATTATTATTTATGGAAATTAGACGAATTATTTATGACATATCTTATTAATTCAAAATTCAAAATTATATGGAAACATTGATACTAACCATTTATATTCCTAACAATACGGTATATTTAAGGAAATGGAATATTACGTATTATTGTAGGAATTAAAGTATATTTTGACTTAAAATATTTTTTCAAATCCTTTAAATAGACGTTTTGAATTCAGTCATTCTTATGTTGCGGTTGCTTAAATACATTGTCTAATTCGACGGAAGATAGGAAATTGGAGCGGTCGGTGCATGTTTTGATTGTTGGAGCTTCTCCGTTGCACGTTTTCTGCAACTGAGTTTTTGTCACAAACTAAAAAATTTTCTTTGGTAAGAAATGAGGTATACATCATTCAGGCAAAACCATAATCATAGTCATCATTGTTTTTCTTTCTCACACACATATATATATATATATATATATATATATATATATATATATATAATAAATTTTGGTCAGAAAGGTGGGTTAAAGACAGATTGAGAGTTTAATGCTTTTAAAATTTTATAAAAAATGAAATTAGGGGAACAATTTATGTAAAATACTTTATTAAATTGTTGTTTCAATATATACTATTTATAAGACATGTAACGTATTAATGACAATATTTTGTTTTGTTTGAACATTTTTTGAATGATGTATATACTTCATAACGATTCTATTTTTAGAGCGACTCTCATAACCGTAAACTATTTTAACATTATGGAGAAATGATTTAAAGGATGGCATTCCACATTAGTTTATCTTCAAAATTGGAGAGCATTAGATATACATGTCGATTTCTTTTCTTCCTCTAGACTATTTTTATAGTATTTTATCTTAAATTTCATAATTATTATATATATTTATCTGCCTTTTTAAATTACGTATATCTTAAGAAAACATTTAATTTAAATTGAAATTCAAGACATTATATATGTGTATAATCTTTATGTATTTAACATTATAAACAACTCCCGTGCAAGGAACGGGTACTAAGCTAGTTATTAAAACTAATTAAGCACCCACTAAATCAAGCAAATCAAGGTGCCGTGTTGGGCCTCTGTGCTGGCTAGGAAGAAAAGTTCGCGTGTTCACAAAGCATAACTTCTTCTTCCCCCATACAAAGATCCCACGCTTAGATTATTATCTCCTCCTCCCACAATATTATTTTTATTTATTTTTTCCCCAAAACTCCCTGAAATTACAAAATAAATATATATTATCAAAGGCGGTTTCACCCTGAAATTCAACACTTCTAAGGCACCTCAACATCAAGCTAGCTACAAGGGCTTAGCTCAAGATCGATCTCTTGCTAATCCGCTAATCGTTGCCAACCACACAAAGTCACAAGTTCAGCTCTAGCTCAATCTTTCTCTCTTGTCTCGTCTAATTCGGCCGATCAAAGGCTTCAATTGTGTGTTGCGAGCCTTGTTTTTGGGTTTAGGGTTTGAGGTGGGATGGGTTGAAGAGACAATAAGGGTTGAATTTGGTGAGGGTAGGATTGAAAGAGGATGGAGTGGGATAGTAATTCGGAAGGTAGTGGAGAGGAAGAGGGTGGATTTCTTCTCAATGATGGAGGTCCAATTCCGTTTCCTGTGGAGAGTTTGCTGCAAACTACTCCTTGTGGATTCGTTGTAACTGATTCCTTGGAGCCTGATCATCCGATTATTTATGTTAATACTGTGTTTGAAATGGTTACTGGTTATCGCGCTGAAGAGGTTCTTGGTCGCAATTGGTAATTTCGTTGATCCCTTTTCTAGTTTGTTTCAGTTTCCCCTTTTGATTGTTGCTTTTTTTGGGTGGTTCATTATTTCAATTTGGAAATTAGAAAGGGATATAGTATGATTGGTGGTGAGTCTTATATGTTGAAAATGTGGATGCGTTTAGATGATCTTGGATATTGACGGTAGATATCAATTGCCCAAACTTGAACCGAAGGTTCAAGTAAATTGTTACAATTTTTTTAGTAAAATAATTCATAACCTATTTGCATGATTTAGATTTCTAGGTTTTGTTGAATAGTAGATTTCTACGGCTTGGAGATAATCTTACTATCAGTTTCTGTGCTGGTGGATTGTTGACTTCCTGTTGACTATGTTTTAGTATCGCCTTAATAGTTAATACTTGGTTTATGGATGAAGTTGCTAATTGCACAAAGTTGCCCTTTGAGATCATTTGGATAGCAAGAGGGCTTCTTTTCCACTATGGTTGTTCTGCAGGATCTTAATTTTTTTTAATTTGATTGTTTTGCTGCTTTGAAGGGTGTGTGTAGATAGGTTCATTGCAGCAACTGGCTGTGTTCAAGGACTGTAGTACGTGGTTCGGTTTTGTTGATTTTGGCTATTAACTGATTAAGTTGCCTTCTATTTCTTGCTTAGGGCCTGTTTGGTATCCATATTTAGATATCAAGATATGGGTATGAGGTATCAAGGTATGGGTATGAGATTGATATCTGATACCTTTGTTTTGGAGAGGAAGAATAGAAGAAGAAGGAGCAATTTTAGATATTTGATACCTCCAGTTTTTTTAGTATATCAAAATAGGAGAAAATGTGTATAAGGAGTATATCAAGATATCAGTTTGATATCCATATACTTGAATACCAAACATAGGTATGAGTATTTTTATGTCGATACCCATATCTGATATATATCAGATATGGATACCAAACAGGCCCTTAAAGTTTGTTGAGAGGGAGTGGCCAAAGAGAGTTTCCAGCTGCTACAGAGGGTAGTGTCTAAAATAATGGGAGCTGGAACTTCTAGGAACGTCCTGGATGCTTTTCATGCTTGTTTTCTTTCAGGGTTTGGACACCGAAATTGCCTCCAGTGTACACCGCTTATCTTAAAGAGGGTTTATTTATTTATTTATTACAAGTTATTTCTAGGATCATGGTGCTAGTTTTGATATAATTACATGTTTTTTAGTATCTTTATTTTGTTGTGGAGGATTGTGATGATAAAATTTACTATTATTATATGCAACTTATGGAGGTTTAGGGTTTGTTTGGTGCACTCTTATATGACTTTAAGATATCATTTTGATCTATTAAGCATGTTGTTACCTTGTAAGTACCTTATGGAGGTTAAGGGTTTGTTTGGTATTTGTTTGAAATTATCCTGTGGTAAACTAGATTTTTTTGTCATATACTAATTTGGATGTAGCTTTCCTCGAAATATCTGGTATTTGTTTGGCATATGCTGTCTTACTATTTCAATGCCTTCCTAGAAGGTAGGTAGGTTTTGGTGCAGCTGTAGATATTCCGAGGTGAAAAGATCTAGGCATGTTGTGGCGAAACCAAGGGTTTGTTTTCTGTTTTCGGTAACACAAGTGTGTTCGAGGCACTGGTTGACAATGTTTGGCTTTACTAACTCAATTTTTTTTTTTTTTTTTCAATTTGAAACATCAGCCTTAGTCGTGCTTTATAAAGTTTAGAAGATTGGTACTTTGAAGTTGCTGAGTTAAATTAAGGTCTTGGTGTGTGCTTGCATATAACAAGTGTAGGTTGTTTACGTACGATAAAACATAGCCTGTTTACGTTCTTAAAGTTTTGGGGCATACAATGTTGTCACTTGTCAGAATTTTTGTACTTGGGAGTCTTTATCTTGGTAATCATAAAATAGCAACAGAACTTGTTTTGGTCCATCAGCTTGGTAGTCCAAAATCATTTTATGAATGTATTTGGCTAATGACACTTTAATCTTGTTTCTCCAGCATTCCCCGGGCGCCTCCATCAATATCACTTCTAAGTTCTAACCTCTCTTAATTTTAAGAATGCATTCCTTTAGAACATTGTAGTGTGTCCTAATTCCGGTTCCTCGATATTCACGGTTATTCCTTTCTTCTTTTGTAGATTTTAGGAGACCTTAGTGTCAGCCCTCTGATTTCCACCATTTTCTGGTTGCTATCAGCAGTTCGCACATATACATATGGACGAGTCCTCAAAGAAAATTGTAAATTATCACATAAATCATGACTTGAGGAAGAGATGACAGCAGCGACAGTCCATTAGGAAATTGAGCAAGAGAAGGGATTCTCATTTTCTCACTCAAATACCATAGCCCATATCAGTTTCTATTACTTAAAAACCCGGATTTAAAAATATATTATCAGGGTAAAAACGGGTTTGACCCTTTCCGATGAGAAGTTTGATTTTGTTGCACTTAACTTTTTTAGATGTTTACAGTACCGGAATCTTTTAAAAATGCGCGTCAGTGGTTACATTTTTGTATCATTTTGGCAGCTTGGCTTGTTTATAAATGGAGGGACTGTGAGAACCTTCCTATTCATCTGATGACTTAGTTAGACATAGGGATACAGTGTGGCTACTTATATGAGCTAGTTGAGCACGGGAGAATGTATTTGTGCCAAACATTTCTGAAAAATATCCATTTATTCATTAGTAAGGCTTAATAAATAAATAATAGCTACCTCAATTTTGATAAACAGGGGAGGTGATTGCAATCACGTCAGGAGGTTGTTTCTGGTCTCTGAGGAAGAAAAAGGAACTTCACTAGAAAACAAGAATGAGATAAACTATTTGGGGATATAAGAGATTTATAGATTTGGTGGTTTGAGCCAATCAAAGGCATCCAAGGGATTGATGTTATGCTGTTATATATGTTGAGTTGCTGATATGGTAAATCATTTTTTTGTATGTAAACTTGTATATATGGTAAACTTCAATGGTTTTACCATGACAAATTTCAAGGGAAATTTGGTTTCTGTGGTGAATTGGTATACACAAGCACTTTTGGTATGATTCTTTCTTTCAGATGTCTGAATTTGTGTAAGCTGTTCCTTTTCTCCTTCTGGTGATGCGTACCTACATGAGGTTCATTGATTCTCCTGGGCCTGCATTTTTATTGGTTGCTTGTGAATTCTAAAATTGTCCATTCACGATTTACTGTTAAAGAAAGACACTGGTTTCTCATTTTTATACCTAGGTCTTCTCTTTCATCATGTTGTCCTGTATATGGACTATTAAGGAATTATAAGCTATGGCTAACTAGTATGATTGACAATTGTATTTCAGTCGGTTCCTGCAATGCCGAGGCCCATTTGCCAAACGAAGGCATCCGTTGGTTGACTCCACTGTAGTTGCAAAAATAAGGAGGTGCCTTGAAGATGGTATTGAGTTCCAAGGTGAATTGCTAAATTTTAGGAAGGATGGATCTCCCCTGATGAATAGATTACGGTTGACGCCTATATATGGAGATGATGACAACATTACTCATGTAATTGGGATCCAGTTCTTTTCAGAAACAAATATTGTTCTAGGCCCACTGCCTGGTTTCACTATAAAAGAGCCAACAAGATCATCTGAGCATTTTCATTCTGGTTTTTCTTCTCCCCGCACTCTCGAGGTTGGAGAGCGTAATGTTTGCCGTGGGGTTTGTGGGCTATTTCAGTTGAGTGACGAAGTTATTGCTGTAAAAATACTTTCCCGATTGACACCAAGAGATATCGCTGCAGTTGGGTCTGTCTGTAGTCGGTTATATGAACTAACAAGAAATGAGGATCTTTGGAGAGAAGTTTGTCAAAATGCATGGGGCAGTGAAACCACCCAGGTTTTGGAGACCGTTCCTGGTGCAAAACGACTTGGTTGGGGTCGGTTGGCAAGAGAACTTACGACACTGGAAGCAGCAGCCTGGAGGAAACTATCTGTTGGTGGAGTTGTTGAACCTTCAAGATGCAACTTCAGTGCTTGTGCAGTAGGAAACAGGGTTGTACTGTTTGGGGGTGAAGGTGTCAACATGCAGCCTATGAATGACACCTTTGTTCTGGATTTGAACTCTAGTAAACCAGAATGGAGGCATGTCAAAGTGGGTTCACCTCCTCCCGGTCGGTGGGGTCACACTTTGTCTTGTATGAACGGTTCCAACTTGGTGGTGTTTGGAGGATGTGGAAGGCAAGGCCTCTTGAATGATGTTTTTGTCTTGGATTTGGACGCCAAACAGCCCACGTGGCGTGAAATCTCCAGTTTAGCCCCACCACTTCCTAGATCATGGCACAGCTCTTGCACGCTTGACGGTACAAAGCTCATAGTTTCTGGCGGCTGTGCTGATTCCGGTGTTCTTCTCAGTGATACTTTCTTACTAGATCTCTCAATGGAGAAACCTATTTGGAGGGAGATCCCAGCTGCATGGTCACCGCCTTCTCGATTGGGTCACACTTTGTCGGTTTATGGCGGTAGAAAAATCCTTATGTTTGGAGGACTGGCTAAAAGCGGCCCACTTCGGTTCCGTTCAAGTGACGTATACACGATTGATTTGAGCGAAGACAATCCTTGCTGGAGGTGTGTGACGGGAAACGGAATGCCGGGTGCTGGAAACCCGGGAGGTGTAGCTCCTCCTCCAAGGCTCGATCACGTTGCAGTGAGTCTTCCTGGTGGGAGGATTCTTATCTTTGGTGGATCTGTTGCTGGCCTTCATTCCGCTTCACAGTTATACCTGCTTGATCCTACCGAGGAGAAACCAACATGGAGGTTATTGAACGTACCCGGGCGACCTCCAAGGTTTGCATGGGGACATAGCACATGTGTCGTTGGGGGCACGAGAGCCATTGTTCTTGGTGGTCAAACCGGAGAAGATTGGATGCTTGGTGAGCTTCATGAGTTGTCTTTAGCCAGTTTCTTAAACTGAAGTGAGCAATTTGTTCGGCTGCTGTTCATATTTTCTGCAAAATGCATCTGTTGGCTGAGTGCTTTGACATGTTCATCTACCAGACAACTCGAATGAAGACTCTAATCTTTCGAGGTTTGTAATCGTCGATCTGAATTCTTTTTAGTGTTTCCTCTTCTTCCATCTCCTTAGGTCGGGACCAAGAGGGAGGCATGATATATGTTAGGATAGTGATCTTTTGATTCTCTTATTTTTATGCTTTTTTTAATTTTATTCTGTATCACCTAGGGAAATGAAGGGGATTAAAAAAAAGAAAAATAAAGAAAAGAAAGAAATGGAAAATGGGTCTTTTGCTTGTATATACCGAGTCACAAATATGTTGTTAGCTATATTAGCTTGTGTTATCTGTTAGCTATTGTTAGCCCTGTGATGCTCAAAGGGCTTGAAACTTCCTAGAGTCTTGGCAAGAAAATATGCATATGAAGCAGGAGTCGAAAACTAACCTTTGTATAACATAATGGTGATTGATATAATTCGTTTATCAGATTTGTGTTTTCCGGGTTTCGCTAAGAGAATTTGTGTTCATATGCAATTCTGCCGATGTATTTATTGGGTGGCAGCTGATGACATTTGTTGAATGACTTGATATTGTGCCGTTTTTTTTTGCAGTTATAGGTGTTGATTATTGACTTCATTTTGCTTGTCCTTGTACCTATCTATGATACATACTGCTTTCTTATCTTCAGCCGGCGGTGGTGTTGAGGATTCCGTGCCGCAATTTTGTTAGGGTATGTTTGGTGTTAGCAGCTAATAAGTCATAAGGCAGTTGTGGCTGATATAAGTCATGATAGCATAAATATTTCCCAGTAAGGAGACGATTTTACCAAACCAAACACACACTAGACAGAATGAAGAGATAACGGAATATTCAGGTTCGTTACGTGTTATATGAGGCTAATAGCGGTCGTTAATTAATCACTTTGCTAGCTTAGTTCTCTTTTTTGAACTTGGTTAGGGTGTACAGGCGACCGGAGCAATGCACCATAAAAAGGAGGCAAGATTTGTGATGTCTAAGTGAAAGAAGTAATATTGTAGCAATTATAGCGAGGAATAAATAGTAGAAGTCAGAAAGGCAACAGCAGGTGCTAATGTGCAAGGACATGTCTAAATATTGTGAGTGTTGTGCACAATTATATGGTGTCGTTGAGGTGGTCAAAACTGATCTCGACCCCCGCTGTATAAAATGCTGCATTGTAGACTGTAGTTTATGATTCACTTATATTTTTCAAAAAGGTCGATTTGCTTTCGAAACATGAATCTTATATATATATATATATATTATAGATAGGAGTAACACTCCTTGTCACGTGTCACGCAGAAAAATACTAACTGTCACGTGTAATTTTAGCATTTATCCACAACCCACCAAAATATTAATTAAGTTTACATATTAAAAAATTATTTAACAAAATATTAAAATTAAATCTTAATTAAATCCATCTCAATAAATCTTAATTAAATCCACTTTTAACGACTAAATTTTACGACTTTCATCCCTTCCAATCACCTTTTTTTATACTTGAGATATGTATAACAAATTATAATCACATCCATAATAAATTTTAGCAGAAAAAAAAAGAAAAGAAATCTACTAAGATATTCAACAACCGTATTAGTATTAATTAGTTTTGATTATAGATAGTGTTATTTCTTAAATTAATTTATATATAACAATTAATTTAACACCATATGCTACCAATGTACTATTTCTATTAACATATGAATCAGTATAATAAGGGGGAGAAAATTAAAATATGAATTATTATATGGTTAGATATTTTATTAATGTATTATATAACATTATATGTAAAGTGTACAAATATTTATTGCTTATTATCTACTCTATGTAATGACAAAAAAATATATATAATCCCTTAAAGAAATATAATAACAAATAATATTTTTATTAAAATTTCGTGCCTTGCACATGTAATACACTAGTAATATAGTATTTAGGTAAAATTTCTTCAATTTGGTATTTGACTTTGGGACTTAAAGGATGGGCAGATTCCCGGGCCGGTCCACTTCTGGTGGACTTTTTACTAAAAATAAAAATAAACAAACAAATTCCGCCTGGTATTTCCCATGCCTAGGACAGAATATGGGTCTTACCTTCTTTATTCGATAAACTCGTCTTCTATAAATTAAAATCCAAGTATAAAATAAATGTTTAGATCTAAATCTTAATTAATCACTGTGTTTAAAAATTAAAATTACACTAAAGTGATCCAAATTGATAATAAACCCGTCTTATATAAATTAAAATTCGTCTTATATAAATTAAAATCAAGAATTACCTCTCTAGTCCATACAAAACCTAAAGAGAGAAAAGGGGGAAAAAAGACGTACACCTATAAAAATAAATGTTCTATACATGAACTTTTATATTACATTGCAAGTGTATGTTTTATTTTGAACTTATGGGCAAAAAATTGAAAATTTATTGAACTATTTGTACAAATAATTTAAATTAATTAATATTGGACAAAAACTTTTGAACTAAAGAAAATGTCCTTTATAAAAAAGGGACACGTGTTAGTACGTTGGTGCTCCGTACATGAATAAGTGCTTTATACTTAAACATTTTCCTTCGGCTTCTATATTTGATTTTTTTTTAAATAGTTTTTTTTTGGGATAATCGCAAGATCTGAAAACTTTTTTTTTCCCGGATGCATAATTTGTTGTGGTCATTATACGCCTATATCACTTGTTCAACGTGTAAGGTGACGGAAAGCAAAATTTTGGGTTGAAGTTAAGAATAGAAATAGATTTAAGAAATAATCTAACTTGATTCATATAATATTAGGTTTAGATAAGTTGAAAATTAATGTATTGATTTTGTAAATAGTGATCGACATCTCCAATAATCCATCGATATTTTCATCGTTGATAATTTTATTAAAATAGAATATAGAGATATTTGACATATTTTCAGTGATTTAATTTTTAGTAAAATATCATAACATAATTGTAGTATTATAATCCTATTATATTCTAGTTATACATACAATTTAATCTCCCGATATTATACATACAACTCCTGTAATCTCTTTCTACTGAACGCCCTTATTAAGTTAGTAAAAAAAATTTTGTCAAATCTATAGAAAAAAATAGGAATAAATTTTTTTAGAATCAATCGTTCCCTTAAAGGTATTATTTAAAAAAAATTGATTTCAAATATGAAAATTTGACCACTTTGATCTAGCTTCGGCTGCTTCAATTAGGTCAAGCTTACCACGACAACAAATTAATTTGTAAGGTTGCTCGACCATCACAACGCCTTCAACCTAAGAATTTCATAGATTTTGACGAAGCTTTGCGTTTTTAGAAATTATACAGTGTTTGTTAAAAGGGTGTTTTATTTAACTTTTTAGGAGTTTTCAAATAGATTTTTGAAAAGCTTATGACTAATAGCTTTCTATAAAAAAAATTAGACAATTTTGTATATCATATTTACTATATTTGTAGACGAATCTCTTTTAGTAATTTTAGCCCTGAAATCTAGGACGACGTAGAATAATTTTTTTAAAGGATTTTCAACGAAGGAAACAATTTTTAAATATTATAATCATTATAAACATCTACCAACAAGAAGAGTTTAATGTAATTTTTCACTATAACCCTATTACATATCACCTTGTAACCTCTTGACTGCAAGTTCTTATCAAAGGGGTTTTAATTAATCGAATATATATTTAACTTAAACTCCGTAATATCGAAGGGGATAAATACAAGAGGCAAGTGGCACTAGCTATGCCTAGATTTGGCTAATTGCGTCTGACTAAGAGGATAAGGATCTTAGCTACATAGCTAGGTTAGTTAACTCCATTTTTACACCCTTGTTTGACAACTTCTCATCTTCTATATCTATTTTAGATTTTTCTAATCTATTCTTAGTATATTGATTAAAAATTGGATTTTCAAAAAAAAATTATAAATCTTTTCAAAGTTGTGACACCTCGGATTCAAAATATCAGTTGGTCTTATCGCACGTCTGAGCGTATATGTGCATTATACACACATTTAGAACGTAACTCTAGTGAGTTTCAAGCAAAAATATTTCGATGAAAAAAACATTTAATGTTTTACAATTATTTTAAGTGCAAACGTATAACTCAGTTGACATATTACGACATGTCGTAAAGCCAATTATTCTGAATTTGTCTAATTAGTTGACAATCAGACTTCATAGTCCACCGTCAAGTATCTTATGCCGATACTTAAGTTCGAGGATTTATTCTAAGATCGGTTGTCAATAGAATGAGTAGCTTATAATCACATATATTACTCACATTATCTATGATGGATTTAGTAACATATAATTCTCCACAAATATAGTTTTTTTTTCTTTCTCTTAAATCACCTTTTAAACATGTATTAAATATATATTTATTGATATATTTTTTCTGATATATACTTTAAAAAAAATTTATTTAAGCTTTTATAAGTCGTGGCCAAAGATGTTATGAGATTATAAATTGAAGCAATTGTTATTTCTAAATTATATTAAAATGAATTACCCAAACCAAAGATCTTGAGTAATAAAACTAATCTAGGGTAAATCAAGGAAGGCCAATAGGAATAAAATACTACAAATTAATAATCTATAATAACTTAAAATCTCCATAATTGGTAACCCTTACCGATAATATCAAACACTAAACAAATGAGCAATTTGGATATAGTAGGGAACAAACGGTCCAAAGTGGTTCTGATGAAAAAAAATAAATAAAAAGGGTGGTGGATCCTTGTACGTGTTCTTCTGTGTTACCCTGCAGAGACACATAATGTATTAAATAATGTAAAATAGTATAACGATGATAATCATGCCCAGCACGTGCTTGCATGTCACCTTCATTGCCACGTATCTTGTGTATATGCACACGTGTCCATGTGTCGAATATTTTGCAGAATAATTTACATTTAAAACGAGGTTTATTAATCTTTTATTGTAGAGGTAGATTTTACCAACTAATGAAAGTGGTAAGACGTATCCACCAAGTATGCGCCAACAGTATTGGACTTGTCTTCTACTGTATTCGATATTTATTTTAAGAAAGATAATAAAATAATAAAAACTTTCATTTAACATATATATTTTTATATAACCAACCCCAAACCTGGAAAAAGTAAATGCTCAAAAATAATTAGTGGAACGAGAACAAGTCAATATTAAACCCAAGAAAAACAATCAATTAAGATAAGGAGAAAAACTAGGAATATCAAATGGCAAAAATCTAATGTACGACGCATCAACAAAGAATTCTAACCAATTTGTTTATGGATTTATCATTTGAGATAATCAGGGTTAATCCCTTGTTACAGGAAAAGGAAAGTGCAGAGAGGATTCAAATCTTGAAGTGGAAGCCTTCGCTTTGTGGAAGGGCCTTCAAAAGGCCATACTTCTAGGGTATCCAGTCATTGAGATCGAGGGGGACAATCTTACGCTCATAAATTCGTTCAACAGGACTTGGAAGCCACCTGGGAGACGGACATGATCATTTCCGATATTTCTGCCATGATTGTGGACAACCCACATTCTAGCATCACACACATCTTGAGAGAAGTCAATACAGTTGAAGATAAACTTGCCATGCACGGCCATTCAACGCATGAAGATGGCGATGCTATCCCTGATGATGTGGTTCTTTTTATCCGAAAGGATGCCTTAGGTCGATCAGTTTTCAGAAACTAATTCACCTACCTTATATCAAAATATATATATATATATATATATATATATATATATATATATATATATATATATATATATTCTTATACGATTTTCGTGCCTCCAAATAATTATTAAAATTTAATATTATTTTATGATTTATGCTTATTATAGTTATCGATTTGCGATGATGATTTAGACCGGACTACCTCCAAAAAGAAATATGTCAATCTAAAGACTTCTTGTTTTTTTTTTTAAAAAAAAATTATCAATTGTCATTTCATGTTTTAGTTTAAATAAATGGTGTATAAATTTATGGAAAAAATCCAGATTTTATTCGTAAATACTGCACCAAGAATTTATTCATGAAATTTATTTTTTAAGCCTGCTGCAGGAACCGGTGACAATGTCCCATGGTGGTTGATAAACCTACCAACCCATCCTCGTCGTCACCAAGACACTCTACAATCCTTGGTTCCAAATGAGTGGTATATTTTGGAACTGCAGGGTTAATCGACAATTCTGCAAGTCCCTACTTATTAAATCGTCACAAAATGGATTTTCTAGCACTATCCTTGGTTTCACGTGATTTATTGTCCTAGTTTAGGCATGCATTTAGGTAGATTTTTCCTTTCCTTACTCATGAATAACCCTTATTTCTTGCCATTTTACGCTTGTTTTGTTCTACTTTGCAAGAATAGATGTCTACACGCTATTTGGTGGGTTTTGTAGGTGAATTGGCGCATTTCGGAGCTAAAACAATACATATGAGGATCAAGCCTCGGAGTGGAGCGAGCTGTGAAAGCCATGGAGAAGTCGCATGTGTGAAATAAAGGCAAAGCATCGATCTAAGGAGCAGACAATGGATTTTTGAAGGAATCTCGGGTGAACATGTTTTTACCTCGGTTGAGATTGAAGAAATCATTTAATTGAAGGCGAGATTTGGAAAGTTGAGAGCAACCTCGAACGAAACCTCGGCCCAAAATCAAGCAAGGAAGGCCGAGATTTTTACAACACAGAGTTCCCTTGCCCAAAATCTCGGCCCGAGATCCACAACCAAGGATCTGGTTGAAGCTGGGATTATCACAACAGAGAGATACCCCATCCCTTACCTCGGCCCGAGGTGGGAACAAGTTTGGCCAAGATTTTGAAGATGCTGAAGGAAGCTCAAAGGAGAAGCAAAATCTCGGCCCCGAAGTGTCATCACCTCGGCCCGAGATTTTGGCTATTTTGGCCGAGATTCCTTATTTGAAATGTGTCAGATTTGCTTTTCATATGTTTTTCATCCAACCTTTGCTTTTTGCAGAGGTTGAGTATAAAATGTAAAGTGGTAGATTGAGTTTGGAGAGTTGACATTTGGTTCAAAATTGTAGATATGAAAATCCCTTCTTCTCTTGTACCTCAAAAACACCTTCTTCTTCATCATTCTAGTAGATTTTTAGGAGTGAAATTTTTTTGTGTTTCTGAATATTTTCTGAAGCAAGCTGAAGTTGTGTTGTAGTCCATTTTCGCTGGATCTTGAAGGCTATAAAAACTGAGTTTGATTTCCTTCTTCCTCGCATCTTATCATCATGAATGTTATGCTTTCTTGCTTTACTTTTCCAGATATTATTATGTCTATTTTTGGCTAGGATATTAGTGATTCTAGGGTGAATGAAAGTTATTTGTGGCTTGGATGATGATGGACTAGTTGCATAGTTGTTTTAAGTATAAAATTGTGAAAATCCTGAGTTTGTTGGGCTGAATCTAAGATTCTTCTAAGCTAGCAAGCTAAGCTAGAAAAGAGACTTACCCGGTAATTTCCTACCTTAGATATCGAAGATGATGAACTTTAGGTAGCAGAGAAGTAAAACCCCTCTATTGGATTGTGTGTGTTGGGTTACTATCTAAGCTAGGTAAATTCCGAAACTTACCCGGTAAAGGGTTACTTGGTTATTAAATAGAGAATCCAATTTGGGCCGAATTTCCTTCCTAGCTACCTTGAGACTTACCCGGTAATAGGTAGTTAGATTGGAATTAGATGATCTTGAGACTTACCCGGTAACAGATCATCACCAAAGAAACACCCGTCTTGTAGCATTCTTTACCTTCTTCGATGAAAACTATCTTGAGTCCGATGCCATGAATAGCGATCTATGAACCTTAGAATCTCTATTTCCCTTAATTCGATAACTTCTTGCTTTGTGTGTTTATTTGATTCACTTGTCACTTAAGTTTGATCCTTGATCGAACACAATTCAAAACCAACCAAAAATATAAATTCCTAACCCTTACCCCGTCCTTCTATTTCTTAGTCTAAATCTTTACTATATCTTTGATCAATTGTGCAAATCGAACCGTCATAGTCTTTGTGTTCTACCTTTGAATACTTACCATACTACGTAATGACTCATACATTGTGGGTTCGCTACTAGTTTCGGTACTTATCACGAGAATTATAAATTTAAAACTAAGCATCTCATATTTTGTGGGCGAACAATTTTTTGACGTTTTCGTCAGGGATTTGTGCGCTCTAAAATCAGCGAACTAGTGTTTAATTAATCCATAATTTAACTGTAATTAATCCATAAAAGGTGAAACTTCTCTTAGGATTTGTTCGCTCAAGATCTTCTGTATCCGTCATTATGTGTATCCTTGTATCCCTTTTGCGTGATTGGTGTAATTCATATTGTTTATTATTTTTCTCGTAAAACAGTAAAACTTTAATCCTTAATTATTTAGCCTCAACCAATCACATGACAGAGATATATGTATCACTGATACAGGAGATCCAATTGAAATTTGTTTGGTTCATGCAAGAGACTTTTTTTTGGGAGGATTAGAACTAGTGTCTAATTAATCTATAATTTAAGTGTAAAGGTCTACATTAAACAATATATTAATTGTATATCATACATATATCTATATCTATAACAATATAAAAAGGCTATAATTTGTAATGAATAGTAATATAACTTGTAATGAATAGTAATTTCTATTTAATTTACCTTATTGTCCCTATTAGGTTATATTTTCCCTATTCTTCTAGGTCACAAATTAATTTTTAATTATATAATCCATCTATGTTCAAATGACTATTTTTGATTAAATAGTAATTCTTAACTATCTAAATCTAAAAAGTTTAAGAAACTAATCTAAATAATTTAACTAGGTCAAAAATAAGTTTTTTTTTATAAAAACGATATGTTTAAGAACATAATGTTTAATAAGGGACAAATTCAATTTGTTTTATTTACTTGAATAGATTATACGGAAAACCAATAATGATACACCATAATTTTTTGTAATGGTGATTTTAAGGAACTAAAAGGTATTGAAAAAGATTATTGGTTCGATACACTAAACTTGTCGCGTGATGTACATGAAGTTAAAAGAAATCAACACATAGATGTGTAAAATTGACCCGATCATAAACCTAGACTGGTCTGGATTTACAATCACGTCTCACTTCTCAGTCACATATGGACATATGGTCCATGATTTTATGAGTTTTTGGGTTATGGTCCAAGAACATAATCGGACATCAAACCTAAAATAAACTATATACTAAAAAAACATACGAAAAATGAGAAAAATCTATTCTTTTCGCTAACTAATACATAATAAAATGAGTTGAATCAAACAAAATATAACTAATCCGGTCGTTACGGTCTAGATCGAGACATAACCGCCCACGGTCCAAGGTTTTAGAAGTTTACGGTTCGATCTGGACCGTATGCATATGCCTAAACCAGTATACAATTCATCCAGATGTAAATAAAGTATGCATACATATAAACCTTTGTTTGGCTCAAACTCCGCAAATGAAATATATATATAAAAACCAAACTCAGCAAATGAAGTATATATATAAAAACCAGTATACATGAATAAAGAAAATAGTATTTCACATGTTGGATAGGTTCAAATATGAAACCTAACTATTTGTAATCTCTAATTAGAGAATAAAAGAGCTATAATTTTACATAAATAATGTGTTTATATAAAGTATTACTCCAAATTATGAAAATAGGAAAAAAGCCTTTTTAGCGGGAATACCAATTATAGTGAAGTACGGGGTTGACCGGTCAAAAGGAGAGAAAAGGACACGCGGCGCGCTGACGTGACCAAAAATCTAAACCCACTCCTTCTACAGAAGCATCTATTTTTTATATTTAATTTCTCTTTTTATTACATTCTCTTTTGTGATTCAGATTTTTATTAATCGTCGGACAGAAAATACGTCAAGGACGGGAGTAGCTACAAAATAATGAATAAAGATTAATCAATATTATTTTTATTTCCCCAAAGTATATTTTCTACCAGAATCTTTATTTAGTTTTAATAATTTAGTTGCTATAAATATTAAGAATATGACCTATATATTTTTGTATGTGGCTAGCCTAACCGATAAGTACAAATATATTGTAAGGAACCAAAATGGTTTCTATTTGAAATAAATGGTGATATCTGCCAGGCTGAATTATGATGCATTTATTGTGCATTTTCTACCATGCTAGTTGAATTGGATTCATTTCAATTATTTACTTATTTTATTAAATTAAGTTTAATTTTTATTAATTTATTGGTTAATCAAGAAACCACACCATTATAACTTATAAGAGTGATTTTATTTCAACTGCATAAACCTTCAACACCCTCTAAGCATTTAAAAATATACGAAATTGACCTAATCGAGTAGATCTAGACTCTTGTAAACAATACTACGTAACAATTAGTCTCGATCATGAGACGTATTCCTTTTGTAAAGCGTTATCAAATTAATGAGAAGAATATATATAGTTAAAATCATTTGTATTTATCAAGAACTTTATCTAAATGAAAAATAAATAATAAAAACGATGACATTATATCCTACCAGATTAGAAAAAAGTTCACTAAGATCCTGACTGAGGTAGGATAAGGTGCGATAACCTCTAAATTGTTAATTAAACGATATTGAATACAATTTTTTTTTTTTTATCTAGATCACTAATTTGATTATTAAGTTATACAATTAATTGTGTGAAAATTTTCACTTTAATCTCATACTCTATTTATGTAATTTTTTTAATCCAATTCAGTAACTTAATGATTTTTTAAGAAGGATATTAATGTGGTTTATAAACGTACCGACGAAAATTTATAGTAATCGCCACAACTACACACTTCATGTGCGTAGTTGATAGGGTTCTCGACCCCATATAGTTGATAGGGTTCTCAACTATGCATATGAAGTGTGTAGTTGAAGTCTAAGGGTTCTCAACTACGCATATAATGTTCGTAGTCAAAGTCCATACTTTTTTTGTGGACTCCGACTATACACCCATATGCTTAGTTGAGAACTCAATCAACTACGCACACGAAGTCGTGTGCGTAGTTATAGTAATGATTAAAAAAAATCGATGATATATTTATTAACCTCTTACATTTCAAAGATCTAACGTGACCCTTTCTAGCAAATACAAAGTTTAGAAAGATGCATAAAAATAGAAAATTTTAAATTTTAAATTTTAAATTAATATCATTTATAATAAATAAAAATATAAGAAAATTTCCTAGTATATTCTAATAAAAAGAAACATATTAAAAATACTTTCACTACAATAAAAACTCTAAAGTGCCACTTAAATATAATATTTTTATACTATAAAGTCCAAATATATATGATTGGATGTACTATTATTTTTGACTTCATCAAAAATACTACTAAATACACAAACAAGTATTTTCAAATAAAACAACAATTTTTCATCCGAATAAAATAATAAATATTTTCATATAAAATAATATCTGACGTACCAATATTTTTCTCTTAAAATCTTATTGTTTACGTTTATGATATTTGTAGTAGCTAGTATGATACAGCTGCCTAATCTTGTGTTCAGAAGTGCGCCCACCTCCTCTATAACTGTGCGTCTTCTCTCCTTCCACCTCTTCATCGTCTCCCTCATTCACCATCCAGCGTTTAAGCTCTCTACATTTCCCGAGGAATCTCACCTCTTTTTCCCACATCGACGAACTCAAAATATTTTCAAATAAAAAAAACTCCAGAAGAATACAACACTCGTCGTTCACCATAAAAACCTCCCCACACAGACATGGACTCTTCTTCTTCCTCACCTCCCGATCCCCAAGATCATCAAAACTACGCTATTTCGTATAATCAATGGCTTGGCTTCCCTCTAAACCCTAATCCCGATCTTTCTCTCTATCATTCTTGCTTCAATCCTCTTCCTACTGGTAATCATCACTGGAAACCCTAATACTGATTATTTGCTGTTCTTTTTTTTTAAAAAGTTTTTTTTTGTTTTTGTAGGAAATCATTTCTCGCACCAGCAAGATGCGACGGCGAATACTGGTGGGCCGAAGTTAGAGGACTTTCTGGGCGGGTCGGGTATTTACCCGAATTGTCCCGACCCAAATTCCTCCGCAACCGCCTTATTGCATGGGTATGCGGCGGCTGATCAGGAATTTGGGGATTTTAATAATACACAGAAGACGGTGGTTGTGGCGGCGGCGGCTGCTGAACCACCCGTGACTGCACCCAGGAAAACCGCCGACACCTTCGGCCACCGCACCTCCATTTACCGTGGCGTTACCCGGTAACTTTTTGCTCATTTTTATAATATTTTTTATTCAATAAAATATCTCTAATAATAGCAAGTTTTATGATAGATTTTCATATTATATAAGCTTTGTTCCGGAAGTTACATGCACTAAATATTTTCAAAATATTTCTATGTAGTTTTGTAAATTATTATCATTTGATTTAAGGAGACAGAGGAATTATAGTTTTTATATTATTGTTTAGTAATATTCGATTAAAGATACGTGCTTTTTCTTTTTGAAATTTTAGCAACAGGTGTATTTTGTGTGATTATTAATTTGTATGATTAAAGAATGTAATTCAAAAGAAAGTTGCTTTTTATAATCTGGACAGGCATAGGTGGACGGGCAGATATGAAGCTCATCTATGGGATAACAGTAGCAAAAGAGAAGGACAAAGTAGGAAAGGCCGTCAAGGTACAATCTTTTTTTTAAACCTTTTTCCGTTTTCACTCCCAACATTTTAATTTTTCACAATTTTACCCCATATTTTCTCCTTTAATGGATATGTTTTTACAACATGAGATCTTGCAACTTTGATATATATAGTAGTGTAGTACGACAAGAGTACACTTTCAGTATTTTGGTTTCTTAAGGAGCGATGTGCTTATTAATACGGGGCATGTACTCGATGATCGATCGATATCTCACGCCACAAATTTACGATCTGATAATGTTTTTAATGCAGTTTATTTAGGTGGGTATGATAAGGAAGAGAAAGCAGCAAGGGCTTATGATTTAGCTGCTCTCAAGTATTGGGGTCCGACAACGACTACCAATTTCCCGGTATCTATCTATCTAACTATACTCTATTATTTTAAAGACGATCATGTAAAATGAAGACCAGAATAGCAAAAATGACAATAATTCTTGAACAATGAACCGAAATTTGACCGGTATTCGGTTGTGTTCCGTCTAATACTTTTATTGGTTCTTGGTTGAAGGTCTTGGATTATGAGAAAGAGCTAGAGGACATGCAACATATGACTAGGCAGGAGTTTGTTGCTTCCCTTCGAAGGTACGTACTTATTGAACGACGATGCTAACGTTGGATAGGACCGACCACACTTAGCTAAGACTTTTAAAGTCATGGTTACCTTAAGAACTCTAGTATAATGGTATTGATTTTTTATTTTATAGTTTCTTCTAAGATTTAAAATTAGTTTTAGTAAAAGCTACGAGTATCTATACCATGTTTAGAAATTAGTTTTGTAAGAATATATATATATATATATATATATATATATATATATATATATATATATATATATATATATACAAAATTTAGATTCTATAGTGCTATAGCTTCAAATGGTACTATATAAACTATAAAGAACTTGGTCAAAGTTCATATAATATTACCTATATAATATGGAAAGCTTAGGAAGTTGTACTTGCATAATTGGTGTCACTTATGACTAATATTGTATTGTTTTGTTCATTTCAGGAAGAGCAGTGGATTCTCTAGGGGTGCTTCAATCTATAGAGGAGTCACCAGGTTGCCTTGAGTCTCTTCACCTTATGCAGTTCTAGTTTAAGTCCCGTGCAAAGCGCGGGATTGGATATAACGATATTTTTCGATAGGCCGGAAAATGATAAGGAAATAACAACGTCAGCATTTTGTGTATGTTAGGCATCACCAACATGGAAGATGGCAAGCTCGGATCGGAAGAGTAGCCGGTAACAAGGACTTGTATCTCGGAACCTTCAGTAAGTTTACTTACTCGAGAGTTGTTTGTTTTGTTCTAAACGGTCTGAGAAACGGAATGTTATCGAATTATCCCATCAAATAATTTTGGTTCATTGCAATTATTTGGGACCAAATTAAACGTTTCTTGAACTTTGTGTTTAAGGCACCCAAGAAGAAGCGGCTGAAGCCTATGACATAGCCGCGATCAAGTTCAGAGGCGCCAATGCAGTCACAAACTTCGACATCAACCGTTACGACGTCAAAAGCATCGCTACAAGTAACCTCCCGGTTGGCGGCCTCTCGAACAAGTCATCATCATCACAAAAGCCGACTTCTTCAGTTTCCGACACCAAAAATTTCTCAAACGCGACAATTCCGTTCCACATGAGCAACCTCCAAGATAATCAATATCCTTCTCCCTCGTCGTCTTCCACAATCAGCTTCACCATCCCCACCGAACAAACCGTCTGCTGGCCAAATCAAGCCGGTTTTCATGTCCACCACGAGCAAGATCCGACTCATGGCGGTTTCTTTGGTTATGTGGAGCATCAACAAGTCGATACTTGCACTAGTGAAGTAGGTGGTTGTAAGGAGGTTTCCTATACGGAGCCGATTTCGCCGGTGCTGAGCTCCGAGTGTGGTGGTGGTGATCATGGCGCTAGAAGTTGTGCTGCAAAGCCCAATCTATCAACCTTGCATACGCTGATTTTTGGGATGGAATAGAGGGACGTACGTTGATTAAGATGATATTGTGATGCACTATAATTGAGGTCCACTATATATATATATATTCCATGTAATATAAAATATATATAGGACATAGGAGATAGGAGATAGGAGATAGGACGTTCTTCTACTCTCTCTATTTCGTTAGTGATTGCCTAAAATTTCTTGTGTAAGTTTCACTCTATTTAGTTCAAGTTGTGAGCTTTTTCGCTCTTCTTTGGAAGAGCACAAAGTCGTGATTGTTCTTACGTTGCTAATGTTGCAAACGTTTACCTAGTACATATTTTGAGGTTTGAAGCACAATCTAGTCAATCTAGTGTATGTTGTGTACGAAATAGAATAATCCATGCATAAACCTTTTCCTATTTGTGAATTTGGGATACTCTTTATCTTTTACGATTTGGGACAAACATATTATGCATCACTATGGAAGCATTCGTACGTTTTGGACACAATCTTATTATATGTATAAAAACGAGCATTTTACAACACGATCATAATCGTTGAAGTCCATTGAGCGGTAGACTAGGGATTGTGTGCATTAGTGCATACAAGTGTATGCGATTAGACCAATACATAATTTTAGTGGAAATGGAGTTTGATCCTAAAATTGATTAGACCAATACATAATTTTAGTGGAAATGGAGTTTGATCCTAAAATTGATGCATAATTTTAGTAGAGTTTGATCTTAAAATTAATTGATAGTGAGACCAACACATAAGTTTAGGTGAAGTTTCATACTAAAATTAATTGACAATTAGAAGAGTATTTCGCCAACCTTATATACTATGCTCATATTGGACACACAATCAGATTGAGAAGTTTATGCATGCTTAAGGACCGGACAAACATTATAGATCGAGAATAGAAGCTAGTATCATTTCAATACACAAACATGTTATACGGAAACGTATAATACGGGCACCATGAATATCATGGTTGGCGATCATCGCGATCGTAGTTTTACGTAAGAATTAATTCATGTTTTCGCGTTGAAATACACTCGAGTGTTCCATTCCGGTGAAAGTTTTTAATCAATAGATACAAGTGGTGGATAGTCAAAAACAAGTGTTGGGTTGTGGCCAGTGGGGAAGAAGATCAAAACAGAAAATCAAAAAGAATAAAAAAAAAGTGCAAAAGCGCCGAAAGTGGCCTATTATAAGTATAAAGACAAAATGTTCATCGTCCCATGCACAAAATTGATGAATGTATAACAAATTATTTACGTTGAATTACTTATTATATTAATTAGTTCATAGTTAGGCTCTAAACCGGTCATACCTCGGTTCTTCTACTCTACCTTTTATCAAGCTTAGAGCGACATACTTCTCATATCTAGTTAAAAGTCGAGAAATTTCGAGTCTATTATATAAATTTGTGGACCACTATTATTGTTGACTGATTTTAGGTAGAAACCTTTTGAGTCTTACATGCATTTATGCTCGTATATACCGACTCTCGGTTTTTACTCCGTTGGACTTACCAATCTCTTTTACAACTTTTATCAAGCTTCGAGTGTAGTGAAAGAAGCCATGAAAATGTACGGCCATAGCTCGGCCTTTTGCTTTTACGATTCGTCTCTATCGTATTCATATACTGTAGATGTGGTCTCCACTCAATGTCTTCTTACTATCTACTTTTGCCTTTTGTCTTCTTAATCCCAAACTTTTCATCAAACTAAACTCTTGTTGCTTCTTTTATCTTTTTCTAATTTTGACTTTTGACCATTATTATTCTCTTATTAAGTTTTTGGTCACTATTATTCTTTTGTAAGATAGCTTCACCAGTTCACCCAATGTGCGAGTAATTGAGTATTGCATGTTCAGCCAATTGGAATGTAAGTTTGGAAGAAATAATAGTTCATGTTCTGTAAATAGATACAAATAAAAGGTCTATTATGTAAATAAGAAAACAAGTATAAACAGCTGGTTCGAAAGATCACGATTAATGAGATGTTCAGAGCTCTGTGATCTTTTTCCTCTTTCTTCGTACATGAAATGTATAATTGATCGATTCTTGAGTGTTCCAATGATTTCAGGTTAAGTTTTGTGCGGGTCTCGTTATTTAGTGTTTGAGTTATGATTAACGAATACATGTTATTCGTCCGTTTGACTAAGTCGACCACAAGATTTTGTGTCAAATATCAACTGGTACAAAATAGTTGCACTTGAGGGAAACATTAAGATGTTTGTTGTCCCACATCGACAATATGATAATACGTGAACCTTACATATTAGTCCTAGGATGAAACCCTGAAGATATGTGTAGGTTCGCTTGAGGCATTCATCCTCTCAATGTATTAGACCCGTCGAATATAAAGAATAAATCAACACTAATTTTATTATTTTTGGTAAGTCTTGTCTCGGGTTTTAAACTTTTTTTGAGGTAAATATTATAAATGTTAATTTCTAAGTTTGGGCCTGACCTAGATGAATAGGCTTGATCTTTGGTCTGGTTTTTAGACATGCCTGGTCCAAGTCAGGATTGCTTCAAATTCATATACTACTATTAAATACAAAAGAAAGATAAATACGAGGTATTTTGATAACATGAACTATCGACATATATGCTCTACTAAACTAGGTCGATAATTCATGTTATCGAATTGAGTTGTGGAACGAATCAGTGAATCACATCACCGAAGGAAGTGTAGTTAAATCAGTGGACGAAACACGGCCCAAAAGGCCCATAATGGTATCGGTCCAAAAAGCCCATATCGGCATTGGTCCAAAAGGCCAATAATGATATAGGCCCATTAATAGGTTTATCAATCTGCTATGTCCAAGTTATTGGGATGTACTATATGGCCCAAAAGTGAGATTCAAGTTAATAGAGTATAAGTGTAACCTATCACACATTATCAGTCCAGAAACATAGATAAAAATAATTCGGATCGTCCTTCTAAAGTTTATTTTTGTACAAATTTTATTATTCATACTCGTGATACACGATAACAAGTCACATTAATATTGAGTGTAAGTGTAACCTATGACACATTCTCAGTATAGAAACACATATTTTATTTTACATTTTATTTATTTATTTTCAATTTTATTATTAACTAATCTGAATGTATGCATTAATAACATGATTAATCATTTCATTCATAGAAAAACAACACAAATAAATTTAAAAATTAAAACTGAAATCATACTTATGATGAAATGTTTACCCATCACAAATCTAGTACATAAGGTTGATGGGATAATCTTTCTAATGTCAATTTGTTTTGAAATATAATTTCATCGAATTTGTGTGTTTGGGTTTAAACTCAACATACATAAACATTCGGACGTGTGATAAATTCCACATGATCTTCGACCCGCCAGAATTCTGATGGTATCAAAGCAATTTACTAATTAAGCATGTATAATGATAGTCCAATTGAGACGTTAAAATGACATCCGAGTAAAAAAAAATATATATAAAATATTTGGTTACGGATGAAACAAGTTGGCTAGCAAATATTGTAATGAGACAAGTGTGGTACAGAAAATGTTATCCTCTAAGCAATTAAGGGTTGGGTGAATATTTATTAGTATGGGTCTTTCGTGATTTTCATCTTTGCACATCATCCATATTTATTACACCAACATATTATCCTCCATCTTTGCCCTTACCTACTCCACTCCCATATTCACTAAATCCTCCTTTAATCTTATATATATTAGGAGTAGCACTCCTTGCCACGTGTCACGCAGAAAAATGATCACTACTACGTGTTATTTTAACATTTAATCACATCCCACCAAAATATTAATTAAGTTTATTCATTAAAAAATAATTTAACGATTAATTTAACACCATACACTACCAATGTACTATTTCTATTAACATATGAATCAATATAATAAGGGGGAGAAAAATCAAAGTATGAATGTATTATATAATATTATATGTAAAGTGTACAAATATTTATTGCTTATTATCTACTTTATCTAATGACAAAAAAATAGTTTATATATAATCCCTTAAAGAAATATAATAAATAATATTTTTATCAAAATTCCGTGCAAGGCACGGGTAATACACTAGTTAGAGTTTTATTTACTAAAAGTTGTATTTTTTTCGTATGTTCCTTCAGTTATCATGTTTGGTTCATTTTTTAAATGTAATAATCAATTTACTGAAAATTCAACTTACCATGAATCATGAATAGATAAGTTTTTTTTCCTCATAAATTCACGTAATTAAAATACTAAAACCAAAAACATTTAACTCGTAAAACTTATACGTTAAATCATACGTTATTGATGTATAACAACTTATCCTGATGCTCGGACCCATAGTATCTATAATAAGATGTGAATGACCAATACTCAGTTGGTTTAGTGGTGATGTGGTGTTAGGCTCCTTAAGTGTTTAGCTTGGAGATTCGAGTTCGAATCCTCTTGGCGGCATGTATGGAAAAACTGATATTGGGAGGGTATCCCAGCAATGGGCCACGACTTTTTACCCGATTCAGACGTAGAGCGGCTAAGTCGATCGAATCGAGTGGTCTTTAAATTTACCATTTACAAAAAAAATAAATAATAAGATGTGAATATAGAAATGTAGAAGAATTAGGCAAGAGTGCATTTGGACAAATTTGATTAGGGAAGTCGGCAGCAAAGAGAAGACGCACGTTATCTTTAAGCAAAATCAACATTGTGGGCGGTTAGGTGTAATGTTCAATGCTTGTCTTCATCTTTACAAATGAATACTTCGTTGCCATCCGTCTCATTTCTATTTTTTTTTCTAGAAAACTATTAATGATGTCCATGAGAAATTATATTTCTCATAATTTCTTTTTGATAATTAATATTTTATTAATTTTCTTAGGATGTTCACAAGGTTCAATTTAATTAGTGTTTATCGGTAATTTTTATTTTTTATCAAGAATTTTAAGATATAAAATTAATTTTAAATTAGTTTAAATAAATTAAGTTAAAAATATATTTTTTTTAAAAAACAAATCAAAGTTATTTATCTAAATTTAGCAAAAATTTTAAATTGGACTACGCAAAAGATTTAACAACTTTGAGAAGATAATTAATTAGTAACTTAATTTAAATAGTTATAATAATCAACAAATAAAATAATTAAAAAAACGTATATTACCATGATAAAAATATTTTAGTCATAAGTTATTACCCATCAAATAGATTAGAAATTTAAATGTATAGTTATATGTTGTTAAATACCAAAACTTTACGTATATTATATACATAAACACATCAATTGATTAGCCTGCAAGTAGACAAATGTATTATATATATAAATATATCGATTAATTAGCCTTAAAAAAACAATAACATGGTCTTTTTTGTACTATATTTTACTTATTTGGTATTTTTATCTAAGTGTTTTTGTAGGCTAATTAATTGATATATATATATATATATAAATACATTTGGCCCTTAAAAATAACAAAACCCAACATAAAAGACTTGGGCCGGAAACAAAAATGAAGAGGAGAAAAATAAGGTAAGATCTAAGGCCCGGTTTTGTTCGATTTAAACGAAACTCGGTAATTCGAGTTAATTTTCGAAATCAAAAATTTTCCGTTTATTACAAGTTACCAAATAGATATTACAACTCCTTTTGGGTACCATGAGAAATTTCCCTTTTTCTAAAACTGTGTTATTTTACGCCGTCAAATTAGAAATATCAATATAATTCAAGTTTGACATATATGAATAGAAGAGTACGTTGGGATTGTATGTGTACATACGAACACACATACGTGTAGGCTTGAGTCCAACATAAAAGTTTAGTGTGGTTCATCCTAAAATCAATTGATAACACAAGGAGTAGTCCACCGATCTTATATTAGACTCAAAAATTTTCCATTTTAGTTGTAGAAACTTATTATCTCCAACAAGTCCGACAAAGCACAAGTTAAAAAAGATAATAATAGTTTTTTTTTTTGTGTTGACTCGGACTCTCATTCCGCGTTAACAGGGTTAATTGTCCCCCTCACAAAAACCATTGAGAATTTATCCCCTTCTCCATTAGCTTTCATTATCTCATTTCTCTTCCCTCTATACTTAGCTAACATATTTGGGAGGACAACTACTTATTTTAATTATTTAAAGTGGATATCTCTTCTAATTCTCTCCTCTCTTTTTTTTTTATAGAATTTTACTCAAAATTACAAGCAACAAGTTAACACTGATACGCGTCGGTATAGAGACCAAAGCCTAGTCATAATACGAGTCATGGGCATATTCATAAGAGCATTATTAACGTTTGATGACTGAGTGTTGCTTGACCCGTCAGAAGATATAATTGATTTTTTACTTGATGATGTAAGGGGTCAGGCTATCCCCGTTTGATGACTACTTATCCCTCTTTTGTATGAATAAAAAGTACGACTAAATGCACAGGATACCACTGTCTTTGTTTCACACACACACAAAAAGTCATAATCCGAATGAGTTGCACATTAGTAAACCTAACAACTCATATTTTCCACGGAGTTGGTGATGCTATCCAGTATCCCTCCCTCAATTTTTAATATTTTTCCGTTTCCAAGAAGCGTTACAATTTAGATATCGAAACCTACGTGACCAAGTTGAACAACATGATTCTGTTTACTATATAGTTCGGTGGCCAAATAATAGAGGGCCTGTTTGTTTCCTATATCCTAATATCAGTATATCAGATATACGTATCGATATTGATATCATAGATATGAGTATGAGATTGATATCTATATCTGATACCTGTGTTTGGCAAGATTAGGAGGTATATCAAAATTACTTATTCACAGCATATTGAGAATTAAAATCTGAGCAAGGTGCTCTGATGCATTAAACAAACAACATGAAATCTGCATTTAGAGAAGTACACAAATTGAGAATTAAAATATGAAGGTAAGCCTAAGGATTGTCGTTAACAGTTTTGGGCATATAGAAGCGGCATTTAGAGGAGTACACAGATTGGGAACAAGGTGTTCTACTGTATATTTATCAATTGTTGAAAAAACATCGAATATTATTGTTGAAAAATCGATCCAAAGAGAAGGTAAGATAGAAAAATCGTACCTTGGAGACGAGCGATAATTGTTGAGTAAAGTCATAGAGGTAAACGTGGGAGGGAGACAAAGGGTTTGGAGGGAGATATGTGATACCGGTCAATTTCTAGGGATATCAAAATCAATATAAAAGTAAAGTATGGATATATGGGTATATCAATTTGATACTCATATACTCAGTTAGCAAACACGGATATGAGATACGTGATATTCATACCCATATCTGATATCTAGATATGGGAAACAAACAGGCCAGAAGGTCTTGTACAATTTGGATAATGTGTCAAAATTATAGTGTATAGATTAGCCTAACCTATCAATCCCTATCTATTTATATTATTGTACATCATCGTATTATCAAATAATTACGATGAAACTTCACTAACTTATGTGTTGGTGTGTATGTAAAATGTACGTGGACTTCTATCTTCAGTGTTACGTACACTTATGCCGACCGATTAGACATACGCATACCAATCTCTTGAACAAGAGACGTACGAATCTTGAAAAAAATGTATATGTAATTGTCTACGTCGTCCGAAAGATCATGAATGTCTAACACTTTTTACGCAGATTGGTTATCTGAGTTCTTAAATTTGATCTTAATAATAGGTTATTTTATCTATATTTGGACAAATTCGACCTATCCTTCCGAAAAACGGACAGGTATACAACATCCTAATATCCGACTGGTATCTAATATTATGTGTAAGTCTTTATAAATCAAAATCAAACAGAAATAATTAGTAGCCTACCAAAAGTGCGAAACTATTATTATAACAAAGAAGTTTCACGACTTGTCAATGTCGAACGTATTTTTAGAGACGATATATGACTAATATATTTGTAAAAATGATTAAATGATAAAGTGAAATTGACTTTAGAACGCATATTAATATAATAATTAACATACGTTTGGTGGCTTAATATTATAGGTTAAAATATGGCATAATTATGTACTAAAGATAAATTGGTTTATTTGAAAACTAATCAAAATTAGTATATCTTGTAGTGGTTCTCCAATCACTCAATCACGTATGTTGCTGAGCTTTTATTCTACGGTGCATTAGCAATTATTGGCGATAATTAATTGAATTAATAATTATTATTTTGAATTAATAATTCGTACTTATGAAGAGAGTGGTTAATTAAGCTTTATTTTATGTATCAATTATTATTTTATCATATTTTGTTCTTATGGCCAATTGGACTGGTTTCCCTTAGGGTATGGACCGGAGACAAGACGCAGAAGCCTACCGGAGGAGGAAGTGCTTGTTTCCGAGTAAACTTATTTATTAAATCAATCAATAAGTTATTTATTTTGTTATTGATGAATCAGTCATTCTTCATCCAGTATTGTAATTTTATTTTTTTATTTGAAGGAATTCTAATAATTCATCTATTTTTTATTAAATTAAAAGAAAATGAGTCATAGTAAATAAGGTTGGACGAATTTGGAAAGTATGTAATTTTTTTAAAGAAAAATAACTCAAAATAATTCCAACTATCAATATAAAATAATACCAACTTTAAAAATTACTATGAGCGATATAAACTATTAACGTATTTACCACTTTTCCGGTAAAAATCCTAGCTCTGACGTTAAGATTTCGGTTGCCACGTTATCGTCGGAGCTGAGATTTTTTTTTAAATAATAAATTTTTAAACAATTTTGGAAATTTTATTTTTTTAAAAGTAAATTTTGTAAAAAAAACGTTTTTTTTATAAAAGTGAGTTTGAATATATTTTTAAAAAAAAAGTTGTAACAAAAATAATTAAAATGTTAAAATTTTTATTTAAATTTTATTTTAAAATTTTAAATTTTTTTGGTAAATTTTAAATTTTTTGTAAAATAAATCGTCTTGTGAATTTTTTTTAAACTTTTTTTGGGAGTTTAATTTTTATTATATATTTAAAATAATTTTTAATAAAAAACTATTTTAACATAATCGTAAAAAATGTTTTTTTAGGTAGGTTAAAATATGAAGTTTTTATAAAAAAATCAAATATTTTTTTACAAATTGGTTTTGAACAATTAAAAATTCTATTTTATACAAAAGTCTTGAAAATAAATGCGCACAAAGTTTTCTAAACTGTTTTTGAAAAAATCAATTATTTTTTTAATTATTAAAAAACTTATTTTTTAGCATATTAAATAACTCTAAATTATTTAAAACTTAAAATTCACATCATAAACCTCATCCATATATTTTGATGGCATGTAAGATTTCGGTTGTCACGTCATCGCTGGAGTTTGGTTTTTTGCCGGAAAAGTATAACGTATTATTTTTGGTAAATGTGTTGTTAGTTTGTATCACTCCTAGTGATTTTCCAAGTTGATATTATTTTCGGTTCAATAATGATAGTTGTTATTATTTTGGGTAATTTTTCTTTTTTTTATTGGTATACAAAATATGCACCTTCTATTTATAAATAAATGCTTATCTTAAATGATCGTAGGAAGAATGAAAAAGAAAATAAGATTATAGTTAAATTAGTTAAATGATATTTTTTAATAATCATAGGGAAGAACGAAAAAAATATAATATCCAACTTTCAATACCCAACCTCACACATATAATCAACTTCGGTTACCCAGCTTTGGTTAACCAATATTAGTTATTCGATTTTAATATCAAACGTGACATATACAACTGCACTCCGGTTACCCAATATTAGTTACCCGATTTCAATATCCAACGTTAAATATAAAACTTCTTTTCGGTTACCCAACTTCAGTTACCCAATATTATTTACCTAATTTCAATATCCAACCTTACATACTCAACTTCACTTTGGTTACCCAATTTCGGTTACCCAATATTAGTTATCTGATTTCAATACCTACGGTTACATATTCAACTTCACTTCGGTTACCCAATATTAGTTACCCGATTTCAATACCCAACGTTACATATCCAACTCCACCCATGTAACAAACTTCGGTTACCCAATATTAGATACCCGGTTTCAATATCCAACGTTACATATCCAACTTCGTTTCGGTTACCCAACTTATATTACCCAATATTAGTTACCCGATTTTAATACTCAATGTTACATATTCAACTTCACTTCGCTTACTCAATATTAGTTACCTAATTTCAATATCCAGTGTTACATATCCAACTTCACTTCAGCTACTCAACTTCAATACCTAATGTCACATATCCAACTTCACTTCGGTTACCCAATATTAGTTACCCGATTTCAATATCCAACGTTGCATATCTAACTTCACTCACGTACCCAACTTTTGTTACCCAATATTAGTTACCTGATTTCAATACTCAAGGTCGATAATGAAGGTTATATATATATAACCTCACGAACAAGCCTACGATTTTTATTACCTAATTATCTATTTTCTTCCTCTTAGGATTATCACTTTCCTTCTTTTTATAATTTTATAATATATCTCAATTATTTATTTACTTCTTTTTAGGATAATAAGAAACTTTTTTTTCTTCCAATAATAAATTTTTTTTAAAGTACATACTTAGTACCACATATTAAAAATAAGTACACATTTTGTATCTAATTAAAATAAAGTGCATTAGTACCTCGTTTATGTCAATAAAATAGACTGTAAAAAAAATATCTACATATGATAGATAAATAGGTGATTTATCTAAAATTGTTAAAACTGTAACAAATAAAATTGAAAATATAGAATATTCATTGTAACATTTGGATTTAAATAAAATTAAAAAGTCATTTTAGATATTCTAGATGATATAAGATTTAGAAAGTCGTTTCAGATGCTTTCACTTATTAGATTAAAAATGTAAATACCTAACGTTTAAGTGATAGGATTTAATTTATCTCTACATAAATAGTATAATCAAATTAGGGGAAAAAAAAAGATAAGTAGAGTACGTTATATATATTGGATTTTAATAAAAGATGTTACTATAAAAAAAATAATGATCTTTTAAATATAACATGTATTTATTAAATTATAAATTATTTATATTTTGATAAATAATTAATTTAATTTAACATTTGTTATTTGTCTGGTTAACGTTGATCTAACGTTGATCGATAAATGATCACTTAGTACAAGATGAAGAGTTAAAGATTGACTTATTAAAAATATTTTTATTTTAATATATCCTAAAAACCATTCTTATATAAAACTAATTTTCTCCATATATAAATAAATATATATTTATTTAACGTGTGTGTTTGGACGAAAGGGATGGAGCTCTATATAGAACACAATAAGGAGCTATCAGTACGTGGAGATATATGCACTCCGGCCAAAGCTAAATTGATAGAAAATGAAGTGTGAAGAATATGAACATCACATGTTATTTGTATGGTGTTGACTCAAATACATATATAATTGTAATATTTTTAACTTTATTTATTTAAATTAAAATTTAATCGATATATCTTTGCTTTTGGGTGTTGAGTACGTTCCATGTGAATTGTATATTCAATAACAGTTCAAATAAATAGGTAATCATTTTATGATCAAGTTTTTTCATAAGATAAAAGCTAAGTTTATTACCTCACTGTAGCTTATATATCGAAAGGTTGGAAAATCGACAAACGACATAACCGGCTGTAAATAAGTATGTTCAATACCTTGTATGTAAGACCCGAGGTCTTAGGAACGATGTTCTAATGTCAACCATGCACGAGCAAAAACTTTCCGGGATGTTACAATCTCTCCACTTAAACTCCTGACGTCCACGTCAGGCCAATGACCGTCCACTGAGCCGAATGACCGCTTCGTAACTCAGGGTTAGCTCTGATACCATTTATAAGATCCGAGGACTTAGGGACGTTGTCCCCATGCCAACCATGCGCGCAAAAACTTCCTAGGAGGTCACTCATTCTAAAATTGTTTCCGCACGAGCGTGATTAACTCTAGATCGAGTTATTTGTCTTCACTCTACCACTGGAAAAGAAAAGAAAAATTCTTATTAATAGGTAACAACTCATTCTTATAAGTTAATCACACATGAGGGATGACAATTTTTCAAAATGTTACATTTTAATTGCCAAGGTTGTTGGAGAATCTTAGTATTGAAGAGATTATACAAGTAAGAATAACAAGGAATTTTCAGTTTTTCTTCTTCTCTTTTCATCATGTACTTGTTTGCATGTACATATACCAAGTAATATAATAGTTCATTATACAACTCGTCTTGATACGAATTTAACTACGTGCGCAATCTTTATATTTTTCACATTTTCCATATAGTATACTTGAGCAGTTGATCTAGTGGATAATGTACGTTTAATAATATTTCCATCTCTCTTTAAAATAAGTAATTATGTGCCTAACCCAATTGGCATATATATATATATATATATATATATATATATATATATATATATATATATATATATATATATATCCGACACAACAAAGAAGGATACAACTTTTTTTCACCTATCTAATGATTATTAAAAAAAAATAAAACCAAACAAAAATCGTACAAGAAAATAAAAAGGGAAGGAAAGGCAACCACTCCTTCTTTTGTTGTCCTTTGACAGTTATTTTCTGGGGGCACCTATTTTTAAATGTGACTTCCTTACAGATAGATAATGTATCCACCTCCCTTCATTAATAAAAAAAAAAAGGATAATATGTAGATGACTATATTGCCCCTATACCTCATATTTTTCTCTGCACGTTAACATCATATCGGGTACCCTACACCCTGCATGGCCGGTTTTCTTACTATTTTCGTTATGTATTTTTATTTACCAATAATTACATGTAGATTGAGGATGAATATAATGAATTATATATCAAGACTTAGGATAATTGTGTAATGTGTAACAAAGAAATAGGGAAGAAACTCATTTATTACAAAAAAGATGAAATAAAAGACGTGCGTATATATATATATATATATATATATATATATATATATATATATATATATATATATATATATATATATATATATATATATATATATATATATATATATATATATTGATCAAATATGTATTTTCTATTTTGAAAATATAGAGAATTTTAATGTATAACTAGTTAATATTTGCACTTTGAGTGTGGTATTAAATTATAAAATAATTATATTATAGATTTTAACCACATTGTGTATATTCATTAATTATTTTTGTAGCATAATGTATTTTTTTTATTAAGAATTGTTATTATTGTATAAATAGTTTCAACGTCTGACATACTATCAACAATAAATTTACCATTACTTTTATATGTGTAAAATACATGCAAAACAAATTTAAATCGGATAACTTCTAATATATATTCTGATAACGTTATTTACGGGTTTTGGACATGATTTTTTTAATTTTTTTTTTGATAAAACCCCTTCATGTCTTCATCCACTAGGGTACAAAATTCAATAGGAAAAGACTGATGCTCAATATAACGATTAACAAACAAATTAAACGCTCCTGCCGTCCAATGGGCTATATGTTCCCGGAACGTCTAACAATTGCTGAAACTTCCATAATAGCCTTCTAATTGATCCTACCACTACTCTAATATGCCCTCTAGCCATATTTCCTCCCTTCAAAATTGTGACGAGACCCTCGTCAAACCACCTTTCATCACCCATTTTGATCATCAAGTTTCAGTGTCCAGAGAATCACCTCCCCTCTGCTACCATCACCGTCATTATCCCCTGTAATTTCTAGAAGTAGCCACCATAACTCGTCCAAAAAAATCTCGTGCCACTACCCCTATCCCTCCGCCATTTTCGCTGTGTATCGGCGCATCACAATTCAATTTAATGACGTCTATTTCCGGCGGGCTCCATCTCCTCGGCTTTTCCTATAAAACACTTCCAAGAGAAAACTCCTTGCCACTGAAAGAGAGCCAATCTCTGAGAAGTTCCTCAGCTTCAACCTGAACCGAGGAGGGCGGCATTTGAATTCCTTCGAAGACTCTGCGGTTTTTGCTTCTCCGGACACACCAGATAATCACCATCCACTTTTGACATTCTCCTTTACCATGCATATTCAAAATCAACTTAAACCAGTCCATCATCGAAGGCGCCTTTTTCCCCATCTGTTGTAAGTTACTGTAAGGCTTCCATAAACCCTTAATCACCGGGCATTGCAGAAAGACATGCATATGAGATTCCATATTTTCACAAAAATCACACCAATGTTCAAACGAGTGTACCCGAGAAGTCACAAACTCTTTGCATGAAAGAGATTCCTTAATCACACGTCAAGCATGATGCTTTACTCTTGGGACCATCTTAATCGCCCAAAATCTTTTCAAATGTGGTGTCATTAGAATTCGAAGCCAGCCCCGTCTTTGTCATCTCCTTGATACTACATGCAAGGTGTTATGCAATTTTCACCGTAAATAAACCCCCAGGAAGGCTAATTACATATAATGTGTTGTCGGGAGTTCTTTTTGGCCATGTCTTGATTTTGAAAGCCGTCAACACATTTTGTATATGACATCACAAAGACTAATGGATATTAGATATCCCATCCTGCATGAGTTATTTATCTACAGGATAAGAGAAATAAAAGTGTGGTTCAAATATGGAGGGAAATCTTCACCAATAGACAAGCCAATAATGAATCTAGTTACATCTTTACCGATGATGTTCCAATGATGTTGGAAGAAGAGAGTCGGGAAGCCGTCTGGGCCCGACGACTTCGATGGGTGCATGTCGAAAAGGGCTCTTCTAACTTCCTCTTCAGTAAGCTCTCGAAGAAGATCTTCGTTATCCATCTCATTGATCTTTTGCATTCCAGAAATACTCGGCAGAATATTGGCATTCGAGTCAGCTTTGAACATCCGAAAATATTCCACAGCTACCGCTGCCTTCCCCTCAGTGCTTCTCCATGACAACCCATTTTCATCGATGAGTTTTAAAACTTTGTTCCCCTTTTTCCTACCCGTTGCTTTTTGATGGAAAAAGCGGTGTTTTGATCTCCCTATTTGAACTCATTAGCTTTATTCTCTGACACAATAAAACCTCTTCGTTAAGCATAAGTTTCTTTTCCCGTTCCTCAAGCTCCTTCAATCTTTGTACGTTTGACTTATCAATACCTTCCTTATGAAGTTCCCTTATCTCCTTTCGTATCAGCCTAAGTACATGGCTTATATAACCTACAAAAGCTTTACTCCAATCCCTCAAGTTTCGTCTACAACGATCAATTTTTCCAGCAATACCTTCCATTGCCGTGCTACTTCCTGGGTTATTCCATGCATTAGCTATAATGACTTCACATTCCTCCTCTAGTGTCCACATTGCCTCCAACCGAAACGGATTTTTTCAAAACCGTCCAATCAAAAACCTCTCCGCAACATTCACATTCAACATAACAGGAAAATGATCAGACATAGCCCGAGGTAAGTAAAACACCTTCACGTTAGGGTAGAAATCAAGCCATTTACGAGTTGCAAAAGTCATGTCAAGTTGCTCTTGAATCAAGTTATCTCCACTTTGACCATTGTCCCATGTAAACAAAGAGCCTTAAAAATCAATTTCAACAAGATTGCGTTGCTTGAAGAGTCTCTTTAAACCTCTTCATTAATTGAAAATCAGGAGATAACCCTCCATGTTTATCCACTAACGCTCGTACCAAGTTAAAACCCCCAATAATGGTCCAAGGTTCCGAAACATCCTCGTAGATACGCTTAATAAGTTCCAACGTATTCCTTCTTTCTTGAGCACTCGGCCACCCATAGAACCCCGTGATTCTCGCTTCACCAACCTTAACATCAATATGATGTTGAGTATACGATTCAATATCAACATTCATGTCTCCTCTCCACATAAGACACAAGCCCCCAAAACTCCGTATACTCTCAACCACAAAACATCCTCAAACTGAAGTCTCCGACATACAATCTCCATCTTTCTCCTGCTACTCTTAGTTTCACACAAAAAGAGCAACTCGGGCTCGTTCTCTCTTACTCGATGCGTTGGTTTAGTAATTGTCGGACTTTTGTCCAATCCCCGACAGTTAAAGCTTAATGTATTGATTTCTTCCGGCAAGAGAGACCTCCCGTCGATCCTACTTTAGATAATATGGTTTTAACTCGCTTTCCACTAGAACACGAGTCATCCCATCATCCAACAAAGCATCATGTGATCTCTTCTCTCCTCTTGTCTTTCTATTCTGATGGTCAGTCTCACGTACATATTATCTTTCTAATCTCTTCCATTTCTTACGGGTACCCTCCAAAATTTCTAGATCTTGATTATCTTGAGCCATTGCACTTGTTGTTGCTTCCATTCGTCTCTCTAAGCTTTTAACATTTTCGGGCAACAACCTAATCGGGTGGGTTAAGAGAAATACCACAATTTTGAATATCTCCCGTTATAGAGTCAACTTTAACATGTGGCAAACCTACTGTATCATCTCCTTCATCTTCAAGAGCCAAGAGGTCATTCAACATCCTCCCTGCTCTACCCGATTCTTCTCGACACCCATTTTCTCCTCCACTTCCTCCTCAAATTCCCTGTCTTCCTTTACTTCTTCGTCCAAACAATCCACCTCTACATGACCCAACCTTCCACGTGAATAGCAGAAGTTAGGTAGCCTTTCATACTGTATTGGAGTCCAACGGTAAATGGTAAATTCATAAAAGAGTGTAAAGAAGTAGCTTAGCCAGGACCAGAGTGGTCCTAGCTAAGCCTACAAAGCAGCAGAGTTTATCAACATACAAACATAAGACATAAGAAAAAGCCATAGTACTCCCGGTAGGCATGCAAACCTCTTGAACGTACCATCTACCATCAACTGACTATGATTATAAATATAATAAACCTCCTGACACTGTCTACAAGGCCCCTCCACCTTCGGCAATGCCATCAGCAAAAAGGGACACTCATAAACCAACAAAGTGCCTAGCCAACGGATCAAGATATCATTCACTTTCGGCAAAGCCATCAACAAATGAGTCTCAAGTCCGGGACGTAAAAACAAATCAAACATGTGCAGGCCAAGAGCAGAATACAACTCTGGCATAAAATCATACAAAGTGCTAAACCTCAAACCTCTCTCCAACTCTAGCTAGAAAGGCCTCATAAAGTAGTCTGTAAGTATGCCCTCTAATCATCCAGACCAGGATATCAATGGGGATCCTGTTCCGGTCAAACACCATGGCATTCCTAGAGTGCCACAAGTAGTAGATCGTCGCTGAGAAGGCGTATATGCGTGCTCTGCTCGTCCAGCTCCTCCCTGGTGCAGTGTGCAAGAGATATGCTATGACGTCTGCCCTCGTGGTCATCTTTGTAGACATCCGGAATCCGTAGCAGACCTGCCTCCAAACCTCCCTCGCATAGGTGCAGCCAAAGAACAAGTGGTCGTGTGACTCACTCTCCAGCCCGCACCAGTGGCAGGTAGGGTCTATGTCAAGGAAATGTAATATGTCTCTGGTGGATAGGCGTCCTAGAATCGTCATCCAAAGGATAAAACAGTGCTTGAGCGTGTTGCCCGTGTCCCACACTATCCTGAACCAGTCCATCTCCTCTCCATGCTCTCTGATCATGTCGTATGCAACTGAATTGGAGTCCAAATTCTATGTCCTGCAGTGATGAGAAAGCCCCTCCTTAGTAGTTTTAAAACGTCCAGTTTTACCCTTAGGCGAAGAAAGCAACTTGTCGGATTCAGGTTATCTTCATCCAACAACATGAACCCTCCCATTGCATCACCATTGTATGTTGTTAATGCTCAAGTTGCAGCCCGATAGGTAAATCCAAAACACGAATCCAGAAGGGCACATGAGAGAATTCGATATGCGATGGCTGCATGACCCAAGGTTCTTGCATCATTAGTACTGATTTATCAAAAGCCTATGGATCCCTTCATCACATGTGCCTTGTTCTCCACCCTCGCGAATTAGAAAATAAACATTTTTTTTTTGGTAGTTCTCGAAAGTTGAACCCTTTCTTTAAATGCGAGACGCTTTTCATAGTAGCTCTCAACGCATAGGTATTAAAGGGTCTTGAAGTTAACATCTTTCCTACAAGCACAATTGATGTTGAATTATCCCTTGCCTCAACCGGATTTGTGCTCTACAAAATCACAGTTCCTCCCCTTTGAGATGAATTTTGTGCTTCCCTTTCTCCATAATTGCACTTCACGTTGCTTCCAAGTCTATTCCCTTCGAACCACACACCGGTGATGATGAACCTAGCCTTTGTAGTCTTGCTGGAAGGAAAGAAGAGAAGAGATAGAGAATTGCTAACGAGTCGCCGTCGCATTCTTTACGCTCTAGAATTTTTAAGGTAACGCATTTACCGTTTTGTTTATAATTTTTAACTTACTCCCAAATTGACCTATAAAATAAAAATATACAAATTTTCTCTTTATTTTTCACAAGAAATCAATCCGTATATTTATAAAAAGTAGTTAGACACGCATAAAGAAGTAAAAGAACAATTAGATTTGAGTTGTAGTAGATCAAGCATGAGGAGATAATAAAACATCTATCCATGAGACCGTGGACCAATGAAACTGCGATACATCAACCAGCTAGATATCTTCCATAAAATTGTCAATTTGTGCGAAATTTTTTACATAGTAATTACTTTGAGCTTTCGTATTATTTATTGACAAATTAGCATATTGGTATTTAAAATGTCTAATAAGTTCTTTTTTTTATATATATATATATACAAAATCGGCCGACGGGTATGAGAAACATTTTCAGATCTGATTGGTCAAATCATTCGGGTACTTGCAAAGAAGTTTGGTCCGAAAATCAATATATTTTCATTTTTTATATTAAATATCGAGATAAATGGTATGATTTAAACCGATACTTTAAAATAAGATTAAGTTTCATAACCCACGTCAATTTATTTTTTAAAAAAATATCTTTACTAGCTTTTTATATTTAATATGATTTTTTTTCTTTAAAAAATTACAATTTCGGGATCAATCCGAAACCCTAATCTAACGGATATGGACAAGTTTAGGACTTAATTTCGGATTCGGACCCGAGTCTAATCAGAAAAGCGGGCATTTTTTTTAAGTATGGCGCTGGTCTGGATTTGCCCAAGTGTAAACTGTAGTCATATATGAAAGATCAATTTTCTTTTCAGTCGGAAATGAAAACTATTTAATAATTTATTAAAATATATTAATGATTTAAATTGCATTTATATTCAAAATGAGTAATTTGTTAGAATATTTCCTATCTTTGATTGACAAACTTATATATTCTCTATCATTTAAGATTAAAACTCTAATTTGCAAATAAAATCATCGACCAAAAAGTCTAAACCTATTCTATACTGACTAAAATTTCAAATTTATACCAAACCGAAAACAATAGAAAATTGAAGACAAGTTTTAAATTACAAATACTATTAGCGTAGTAAAATCCACAAAAGTAGCTCAAATTAAAAAAAATAAAATAAAATTTCACTTAAAGGGAGAGATAAGAGGTAAATTGTAACTTCAAATATTTATCTTTTTCCTTAATTAATAGGGATAATATATCTATTTAACCATAAATACTCTTTTAAATTTAATACTCCATAATAAAGAATTTAAAATGAGTAAGAGAACATACATGTAAATGTCTAATTTTCATTAAAATATTAATCACACAATTTTTAAAACATCAATCACATAATTTTTAAAATATCAAATTTGAGAAACTTTCTTTTTATTCCAATTGGGTCATCAATTAAATAGAAGTAGTAAATTATAAATCAATTTAGTAAGCAGTAAATGAAGAAAAAGAAAAAGGAAAACAACGTTGCGTTGAATGTGAGGAGAAAAAGGGAAGATCACATGCAGATGCAGCCGCTATGGATTTCCCCTTATTTTCTTCCTCTCTCCCTCTCTCTTTAAGCTTCTGTAATTGCGCTGTCTAAAATTCCAAACCCAGGCCTCGTTCTCTCATGGAGAATCACGATTAGGACCCATCACTACCCTCTAGCAGTCATTGATTCCATCTAGTTCCAAAATTTTCCAAGCTTTTCTTCTTGGTATTACATATCTGTACTTCTTTTGCTCGGAATTTACATCTCTAATTCTGTCTGTTTGTGTGTATCAGTCCGTATACTTGTCTATGTTCTTTACTGGTTTCTGATTCCCATTTGTTTTCTGAAATTCGTGTCTTTTGTGCGTACAGAGAGACGCTATAGAGGGTTATTGCGGGAATTGACGACTTTGCAGATTGATCGAGTTTGTCAGGAAAAACGCTGTCATGGATATCAACAATCTAGGTAATTAGCGAGATTAATTTTGAGCTGAAGTAAATTGTATGGTGATATAATCGTTTGGTTCCATTTTGATGTGAAAATTGGATACGGAATCCATCTTTATTTGGGTAATTTGAAGAGATTATCGTCTGTTTTGTTTAAAGCTTTGAATTTGACGTGTTTTGATTTCTGAGATTTGGATTGGGGTTGATTTTGCGAGAGAGAAAGAGAGCTTTGGATTCACTAATTTGATAATTTCACTGGTTGGAGAGTGGGACCCTCGTGTTGTTGAGTGTGACAACTAGTTTTGCTGGTAGGTTTATTATCAAATTGTTAAACAATTGACAATTCTAGGTCAATTAAACCTCGCTTTGATTGGTACTGTTTAATTAGTGGCTTGAGGTTGATGTTCTGGTAATATCCCATTTGGAATCTATTGTTGGAGGACATATTCTAGGTCAATTATTCGTGCTTTCCTCTATAATGGATCATGCCTGCTATGATTTATTTCCTTCAACATTGGGTTTTCGGGTTTTGATCTTCTCAATTCAAGAGTTGTTTATATGGAAAACATGCATACTGGTACTCGAGACATGTTTACATGTCTTCATTGACTTCTGCTCCATGGATTGCTCACCTTCAGTTTTACTTTCTTATCTTTATTGCTAAATGTTGACTAAGTTTCCTCTTTAGGTCACCAACTTATACATTTTGCTTGTTTGTTTGTTTGTTTGTCTGTCTAGGGACTATGCTTTATTCAGGAAATTGTGGTAACTTAAGCATGGATGAGAAGCGTAAGCTTGTCTATGAGTTAGCAAAGCATCCACATAGTAGCCCTGAGATGCTTCTGTCATGGAGCCGTCAAGAGATTCTGCAACTCTTGTGTGTGGAAATGGGAAAAGAGAGGAAGTATACTGGTTTGACAAAGCTGAAAATCATTGAGAACCTTCTCAAGATTGTCTCAGATAAGATCTCGGCGGGGTTTGGGTCAAGAGTCTCCGAACAACCAATACCAGATCCTTCTATCAATTTAATAAATCAAAAAATCGAGGCGAAACCAGACCACCTTTTTTCTAATATTGCTCCTGCAAATAGCTCTACTGGGTGCAATGGTAGCAATGCTATACATGTCTTTATAAATTGCAAAAACTCGGCATGCAGGGCTAGCTTAAGTTCAGAGGATAAGTTTTGCAAGAGGTGTTCTTGCTGCATTTGTCAAAAGTTTGATGACAACAAAGATCCTAGTTTATGGCTGACGTGTAGCTCTGAGCCTCCTTTTGAGGGAGAAGCATGTAACATGTCCTGCCATCTTGATTGTGCTCTTAAACATGAAAGGTCCGGACTTTCGAAACTGGGGCAGGTTGCGCAGCTTGATGGGAGCTTTTACTGTGTATCCTGCGGCAAGATGAATGATTTATTGAAGTAAGTTTGTGCAGCTTGCTGATGTTTTGAAATTTGATATGTAGATACATTAAGCTTGCAAGTGTAAAGTTGATGAAATTAATACATCTGCGTTGTTTAGAAGTTAAATTTTCATAAGGGTAAAACAAATTTCATTGCAGTATGACTAGCGAACCGCCTTTCAAAGAATTAGATACCCATTCTTGTTTTCTTTTAACTGATAATTTCAGAGATGCAAATATTACACATGCTTGATATTTATCCCTGTTGTTGATTTCCTATTTGGAAATTGCCCCAATTGCTAAGTTCCTCTTTTTTCCTTTCATGTAGATGTTGGAGGAAACAATTAACGATTGCAAGGGATACCAGACGGGCAGATATCTTATGCTATCGTGTTTCCTTGAGCCAGAAGCTAGTTTCTGGTACAAAGAAGTATGAGAAACTGTCTGACATTGTAGATGAAGCAGTAAACAAGCTGCAAGCTGAAGTTGGGCCTTTAACTGATATAACTGCTAGGATGGGTAGAGGCATCGTCAACAGAATGTCTTCAGGTCATCAAGTGCAGAGACTATGTGCTTCTGCTGTGGATTTACTGGACTCGGTGCAGACGACAACTCGTCCTGCTGACCAAGGTAAGTCATGTGATGCCAAAATTTGTATATTCTTGCATGTATATATATTCAGCTGTCTCCTTGTCCCCACCAGGAAGTACTATAAGATTCGAAGATGTTTGTGAAACCTCAGTTACCGTTATTCTTGGCCCTGACAAACAAGCGTCGGATGTCAACGTGCGTTTCACCATGTGGAACTACAAGGTTGTTGATGAGAAGGAACCTCATGAACCAACATGCACCATGTCCCCACCAGGAACAAAAATCATTGTTGGCGGTCTTACTCCTTCAACAGAGTATGTTTTTAAGGTTGTTTGTTTTGACAATTCTCAAGTGCCTGGCATCTATGAAACTCGTATCTCGACTGCTGCTCCAAACACAGAGATCATTCCCAGGGCAACACTGGAAAGTAGTCAAAGTCCAGTCGTCACTAACTGCAGTACTCTCTCTAATCCATCTTCTGTTGAAGATGAAACAAACAACATCACTAGTGATTTGAAGGATAACAGCAAGGCAGAAACCTATTATTCTGTGGATACAAAGAATCCGGGTATCCGCATTGGCGGCACTGGTCAAAATGAAAATAATCCAGTTCATGCATCAAAAGGGAAAAATGTCATTGTTGCCTCTTTAGATCAATCTAGGACAGTAAAGCTTGAGAACAAACCGGTAGCAACTATGATGAAGATCATACCATGTCCTCCTCCCGTAACAGGGTCCCCAATAACTCCATCCAGGAAGGATATTCTGGAGAAGAGGCCTAAAACAAGCAATGGAGACGATCAGCCTCAACCAAGGAGTTTATCAAAGAAGAGGAAAAGAGAAAGGCAAGATGGAAACACGACACTCACGAATGAAGAACTGTTTTATTTAAAAGAGATAAGAGACCTGGAATACAAGGGCCATATGGAACACAGCTTCAGGGAAAAGTTCTTGACATGGTACAGCTTAAGGGCGACGCCTCATGAAGTTCAAGTTGTTCGGGTGTTTGTGAGAAACTTCAGAGACGATCCGGCTTTGCTTGCTGAACAGCTGATTCATACTTTTGAAGAAAATGTTTTGAGCCAGAGATCAGAGGCTTCAACCAAAGCTGGGTTTTGTATGAAGATATGGCATTGATTGGCACAGGTATAAGCACTGATTCTTCATCTTCCTCGATTTGTTTTAAATCGTTTAGTTCTTGATCATGAGCTGACCCGGAGTAAACTGGGTTAAGGTTGCTCTAATTCTTTGGTTCTGAATTCAGAAAAAATGATCATTGTTGGCTAATCTGTGTTCAATTAGATGGCATTGCAGAAAGACTATGGAGCACACCTATATGTTCTTGACTAGCTAGGTGTAAATCTTGACTAGTTTAATAATTGTCATTCTTGATTTTCTTATTCTGCTAAAGAGCAATACTTGTTACAAACCAATGGGAATGTCAACCCAATTTACATTTGACAACTTTTATGTGCCTTTGGTATTAATTCATTGCCACGCCCAGGATTGAGGGTTGTTGAATTCTTATGTCATTTGTGAGATATTTGTAGAGTGGTTTTGAAGTATGTGGTGCCAGTAGGACTATTTGCCGGTCCAAGACCGGGAAGTCTCTACTAGACCTGGACTGGTTATTCCGGTTCAGTTCCTGATCAGTTGGACCAAGTGGCTATTTTGGCCAAGATTTGGGTCTTCTAAATTTTGGCTGACCGGTTTAGACCGGTTCTGAATAACCAGTCCAAGTCCAGTCAAATGGAGGATTTTCGGTCCGGAAGGTAAAGGTCTTGACCATAATACTGGTCCGGACCAAAAAATGAACAACCCTGAGTGCTAGTGTGATACTCGTGCCTCTGTTTCGAGTTTCAAAGTTGGTAGGGGTTCAAAAGAACTTGGTTGACATCAACTAGTCATCTAAGAGCATCTCAGAACTTCTCAAAAGAAGTTTCTTATTTGAATTTTCTTTTTACTTTTATTCACAAAATTATTGAGATAACGGATAGTTTCTAACAATAGCTCCTCAAATTTCTACATTTGGGCAAGGCAAAATAAAAGAAATCAAAATTTCCCTTTGTGTGAAGTGGAAAAAACTTCTCTCCTCTAGTTACATCTATTATTTATTTCTCCTAATCTGATATTTATTTATTTTTATATATTTTTTAATGGTTAAAAAAACCCAGAGTATCATGTACGAAGACGCTCTAAAGTACTCATGTCTTACCTCCATGCTATTTGCTAAATATGAAGGATAAATACTTTCTGCTGGGGTCCGAAGATTTGCAGGAGTATATGACACCCTTTCAGTAGTGACTCAAAAAGCCAGATTTTATCATTCATTCTCTTATCACTATATGCAGATGCAACCTTCAACTACAAGTAGGGTTTTTCATTTTTTCCGGCCCAGACCGGTTGTTTGGACCAACCCGGAACAAAGAACAACTCCAATTGTCTGATTCGAACCAATGAAAAAGACCCAAAATTAGTTTCAAGCCTTACTTCTGGACCAATGAACTAATAGTGTCCCCATTTCGTGACGAATAAGTTATCAAGTCTTGTGTGTTTGTATTTCTTTGATTGCATTCTAATCCTAACACTGCCCGCGAGTCTCCAACTCGGCAAGTGTACTTGTAGATACCATTATTTATACGACAAAAAGGAGATGAATGGCCCAAGGGTAAGAAGCACAGCAAAGCAAGAGTAGAATAATTGCGTAGAGAGAGGAGTAGGTAGTCCTAGATAAGTGGACACTGTAAGTTTGGAGCTGAGCATTTAAAGTGTAGTGTAGCTTCAATGACGGCAAATGTAAAGGGGACAAGCTGTCAAATATGGCTATTTGCAAAGAACAAGCAACTAATACTGATGTGGCCCGTGAGGTTCGGTTTCTTACTATACTCGGGACCGGACGACGATGACCCTTTTTAAAGTAGAAGCAACCACTGAATTCAATCACTTGTCTTGCCTTACCTATCCATTCCTTTCAGGGGACCATCTTACAGTTAGTTTTGGGCCCATCTTGGACCGGCCCACTTAGGCCCAGTACTGTCAGCTCATCGGATACTATTGCATTGCTTCTTCCTGTACAAAACTGCAATTCTATGCGCATCACGATTCACAAGTGACTATCTCCCATGTCATATGGGTCCTGAACCGGATTTGGATTGAATCAGTACGGGAAACACACAATTTGCTTGGACTTGGACCGGTTGTTCAAGTCTGATCTAGTCTTACTTTTTGCTCCATTTTTTCCTGACCTATTTCAAAATTGATCGAAGATAAGATCTATTCCTCTTGGTCCAGTTCTCTAAAAAAAGGTCCGGACTGGAAAATAACACTAAAGAGACCAACGTGTCATAATCAGGAGACAATTCGTGAGGTACAATAAGAAGAGGTAAATCACAAAATATTTCTCGGTTTAGCGGATTATTGTACGTTACCGCAAACACATATATTTTTCGCACCACAACAAATGTTTTCAAACTTTAAATTAAAGATAGGATTTGTTTGGTGTTATATGAGATTATTTGAGACTTATAATTCTAAAATAATCAAATAACTTGTGTTATTTGGATGTAAAAACTACAAAATAATTACTAAATTTAATCTCTTTGTAAATATTCCATCAATAATCAGTTCACCAAACACATTGCTATGGGGTGAAAGGGGGATAAAATGAAATTAGGGTTTTAATTTTTTAAGATGTAAAATAGTAGTTTAGTTTAGTTTAGGTAACTTGTTATCACATAAGATATGGTTTTGAAATGGTAAAGATGGAGTAGGTGTTGTTTTGTGTGGATAAAATGCGACATATGCAGAGTTGTCATGCTCATAATGTAAGACGACACATTTTATTATTACTACACCGATGTCTGGATATATATTCTTCTTTTATTTTTGTTGATTTAATTATATTCCAATATTGGTATAGTATACGTGTTTGTCTTTTATGCGTTCTTAGTAATTTAAATTTCATTACACATCTTTTGTACGAAAAAAATGTCAAGTATGCCTTTGTAACCCATATTAAAAGTTAATCTTAAAATTTTCAATTATTATTAGTGTTAGATAAGTTTATTAATCTTTTAATAGTAATACTAGATTATGATTTTCTAAAACGAAATGCAATACGTTATACTGTAAATTTTCAAATAAAACTTAATCTTAAAATGAATCTATAAAATGGAAAAAGGAAAAATGCTGTTGAGAAGCAAGCAGTACTGGACAGTCTCACATGATTCACGAGAAAAGGTGATTTTTATTTATTTTTCTTCCGTGTAAAAAGGAGATTAATTGAAAAGATTGATGTTAAATGTTAATTATTTTAACTGATATTTCTTCTTTTTTCCTAAAAGTTATACAGCTACCAATTAAATTGAAGAAAACATATGAGGTTTACAACAATTACAAGTAATTGACACCCTTCGCTTTATGCCAGGAAATTTATTTGATAAAATAACGAAAACTTGAAATTTAGAAAAATACTTATTTTAATTTATTGTTATTTTTAATGTTGAAAATAGTTATTTATTATGACATAAACAAATTATGTTATGTTTATTACTTCAATAATAACATGTGTGCCGACGACACTTCCAGTTGTACGCGACTTATGAGACTTTGAATGTTTGACAACACTTTGTAGTAGCGGTGACATGAGGAGGTAACGACATTTCAAATTAAAAATAACATAAAATTAAACGATAAATTTTGTTGAACAATTCACCAATAACATTGTTGATAATGTCATGATAAACAATTTAGTTTTTTTCTTCGTAAAAATATTGTTAAAAATAGGTTTATAAATCAAAAGGGAAAAAAACATATATCGTAAATTTGAGAACTCACTGCAGTTATCACAAACGATCTACATGTTTAAAAGTAAAATTTATTAAAAAGACAATCAAATGATAAAATTACGTTGACGTTTTAAAATGATTGTTTTGAATTTATTTCCTTACTTAAACTTTGTGAAATGGGTTTAGACACTTAAAATAAAGCTATAAAAAAGGAGAGGAAAAAAAGAGTATATTTTTAACTTGCTTTTAGTGTATCTTGTTATAAAGAAAATAATCTCTATTTATAGTTCAAAACTAAAAAGAGTTTTTTTTTATTTAAAAATGTACGTCTGTATTGATAAGAGGTGAAGATTACAAGGCATCTTTGCCTGAGAAGGGAATACAGAGAAAATGAGGAAGCTTCTACTAAGAGATACAGGGGACTAATACAGGAGGAGTTATTAATAAAAGGAGTTACTATAGGAGTAGTACTAATAAAGTAGATGTTAGAAGGTGAATAATTCACCTTGTACAATTTATTTCACTTCTTGACCAATTCCATAACACCCCCCTTGAATATTCACCTTCTTCTATTATCAAACTTGAGTGTTTGTTGATGACTCCAAAGTTGTTATACGCTTGGGTGATGTTGCCTCATTAAAAACCTTGTCAGGATAAACCCAATGGGATAAAAACCTGATCGAAGGGAAAAAGAGTGCAACGCGTATAATGCTCCCCCTGATTTCAACATATGTCTCGGAGTCTGTACATTCCAATCTTGCGCACAAGCTCTTCAAACTTCTTTGGGTTCAATGATTTTGTGAACAAGTCAGCAAGATTGTCACTAGAACGGATTTGTTGAATATCAGCTTCCCCGGTTTCCTCTAGCTCACTAGTGGAGAAGAACTTTGGAAATATGTGCTTTGTACGATCTCCCTTGATATGCCCTTTCTTCATCTAAGCAATACATGCTGAATTGTCTTCGTACAAGATGGTAGGATTTTCAGTGATGGGTTTCATCCCGCACTCCTTTTGTATGAACTTGATCATTGATCGTAGGGACACACATTCTCTTCCAACCTCGTATAAAAGCGATCAACTATGCGTGATTTGAATAAGTGGCGGTAATTGTTTGTTTTGTTGACCTCCATGAAATTGCCGTGCCTCTATATGTGAACACATATCCGTTTTGGGATTTGGTCTTGTGTGAGTCAAATAAATATCTTGCATCTGCATATCCAACCAAAATGGCATCTATTTTGTTTTGATAAAATAAGCCAAGGTCATGTGTACCTCGAAGGTAACAGAATATGTGTTTGATGTCATTCCAATGTCTTCTTGTGGGTACACAACTGTACCTGGATAACAAATTTACATCAAAAGGCAATATTTGGTCTTGTATCGTTAGTCAAATATATTAAGGCACCAATTACACTTAAATGTGGCACTTCTGGGCCAAGGATTTCTTCATCCTCTTCCCGAGGACAGAACTCATCATTTTTCACATTAAGGGATCGAGCAACCATGAGTGAGCTTAAAAGGTGTGTTTTGTCCATGTAAAATCTCTTTAGTATTTTTTTCGTGTAATTAGATTGATGAATAAAGATTTCATCCATGAAATGCTCAATTTGTAGGCCAAGTTAAAGCTTGGTCTTTCTGAGATCTTTCATCTCGAATTCTTTCATCAAATACTTTGCAGTTTCTTCAAGCTCGTTCAAGATCCCACGATATTCAAATCGTCAACATATACTGCGATTATAGCAAATCCACTTTGAGATCGCTTGATGAAAACACATGGACATATAATGTTGTTCTTATATCCCTCCTTGAGAAGATATTCATTAAGACGGTTGTATCACATTCGTCCTGATTGTTTTAATCCATACAAGGATCTTCTCAATTTTATGGAAAACATTTCTCGTGGCTTTGAGGAATTAACATCTGGCAATTTTAGTACTTGTGGGACTTTCATGTAGATGTTGGTATCAAGTGACATGTATAACTGTATAAGTATGCAGCCACGACATCCATAAGGCACATCTGTAGTTTTTCCAATGACAATCAAGCCGATTAGGAATCTAAATGTAGTTTCATCAATTACTGGAGAGTATGTTTCATCATAATCGATTATTGGAATTTGAGAAAAACTTTGGGCTACAAGCCTTCCCTTATATCTCATAATTTTGTTTTCTCACGAAAACTCATTTATAACCGACTGGTTTTACACCCTTTGGTGTATGAACTACAGGCTCAAAAACTACACGTTTTTCAAGTGATTTTAATTATGTCTGAATTGCCTCTTTCCATTTTGGTCAATCTTTTCTACGACGACATTCATCAACTGTTTTTGGCTCAATGTCGTCATCTTCAATTGTGATGTCAGTAGCCACAAAGTAGGCAAATATAATTGTCGATTCTTTCATCATCAGGGATATTATCTTCATTTGGAATGTTCTCATCCTCATTTTCTTTTGTCTTTCTCATGTTCCTCATTTGACTTAGTCACTATAGCATTTCCTGCTATATCCTTTTGGTTCCTTGTTTTTCTCAGTTTCAAGTTTTTTGAACCGAGTGGTCTACCACGTTTTCGACGAGTCATAGACTCATTTGCAATGGACACATTTGGTTGTCCAATGGGTACATCAATTCTTGCAGTATCATTTGTTGCAGGAACATGTGATTTTACCACCTTCTTAGTGTTTGTAAATGCATCTAGTAATTGATTTGCAACACTTTGTAAGTGAATGATTCGTTGGATCCTTTGTTCACACATTTTTAGTCTTGGATCAAGGTGTGATAATAGTGTTGCATTCCATGTAATTGTTTTTCGTACTTGGGTCCACTTTCTTCTTTCTCCCCCTAAGATTGGAAATGTATTTTCATCAAAATGACAATCAACAAATCTTCTTGTAAACAAATCACCCGTTGTTGGTTCAAGATATCTAATGATCGAGGAGGATTCAAAACCAACATATATTCCCAATCTTCTTTGTGGACCTGTACGTTGTGGTGGAGCAATAGGAACATAAATTGCACATCCAAATATTTTTAGATGTGATATATTAGGCTCCTTACCAAACACTAACTGCAATGGGGATTGTTCATGATTTGCACTTGGTCTTAATCGGATCAAGGCTGCAACATGCAATAACGCATGCCCCCAAGCAAATGGTTGTAATTTTGATTTCATCAATAATGGTTTAGCGATTAATTGTAATCTCTTTATTAATGATTCAGCAAGACCATTTTGTGTGTGAACATGAGCTATTGGATGCTCCACATCAATCCCAATTGACATGCAAAAGTCATTGAATGTTTGGGATGTGAATTCTCCTGCATTGTCAAGCCGAATTTTCTTTATTGTATAATCCGGGAATTGAGCTCTCAAACGGATTACTTGAGCAAAGAGTTTAGCAAATGCCGCATTTCTGGTCGATAATAGGCTTACATGTGATCATCTTGTAGATGCATCAATTAATACCATAAAGTATCGAAATGGACCACATGGTGGAGCAATTGGTCCACATATATCTCCTTGTACGACATAACTTTCATGTTCTTTAGTGGTGTCCAATTGAACCCTTTATAATTTTGTGCATCATCATTGATCACGGGTGACCCAATCGGTCATGCCATAGTGTAAATTCAACTCGGTCATCCGACCGTTTGATAGAAATCACATTAGCCTAAACCGGATGAATATATGTTTCATATAATCCGGAGGCTTGTCCTTGCATTTTTTCAAAAATCATTTTCTTATCACATTCATGTGTTGTGATGCATACATATTCTCTCCCATTTTCATTCATGGTTTCCATATGAAATCCATTCCGAAGCACATCCTTAAAGCTCAATATGTACTCAAATATAATGCATCATTTATTATTATTTTTGTTCCCTTCGGGAGTAGAACAAGAGCTCTTCTCGAGCCTTCGATGAGTCTTGCCACACCAGATATTGTATTCACATTGCCCTTAAAGGGTTTCAAATGCGTGAAATACTCTTTATTTCTCAAGATGGTATGTGTGGTGGCATTGTCTACAAGACATTGCTCCTTCTCATCGAGTCTTTCCTTAGAAGATTCCATGTTTTATCTATAAAGAAAAAAAGCATAAATAAGTTAAGCCATTAATAATAAAAACTTCATATTTTATATTAGGATAAACATATTTTAAATAGACCTTGAAAGCAGACATTACAATGCATTACATCGTATTATTATTATTATGCAATAAGGATAATGTCACAAGTTCATAAACCGAAATGCTTTAGTCCAAGGCACATGCATCTTCATTCTCAAAGTTGAGAAAGTGAGAGATATCTAGGCTGATCATGGGTGAACTGCCAACACCTTCATTTTCCATGAAGTTGGTTTCACTAGCCTTTTCTTTGTTTATTTCGGCCTGATAAGCATCCACCAAATGTGAAGATGTACGGCATATTTTTTCCTAATGACCAGCTATGCCACATCTGTAGCAAACAATTCTTGGCTTGTGAGAGGGTCCTTTTTGACCCGTTTGGACCTTTAACTTATCATCCCCCCCTGTAACCATAATTAACACCTCGATTGTAATGACGGTCATCATTATAGCCTTGCCCACGTCCACGATAGCGGCCACCACGGCCACCACGATCACTACAACCTCGACCACAACTATTATAGTGTCATGACGGTTGCCCACGTTCTTTGTAATTCTTGTATTTTTCCTCGGATGCCTTGTCAGTGGCATTGACTTTCCGGAACTGCTATTGATCCCGTGGGTTTGAGGTTGTGGTTTCTCATTAGGAGCTCATTTTTCTTTTCCGCCACCAACAATACTTTCAAGAGGTCTGAGTACCTCTTGAAACCTATCTCCCGATATTGTTTTTGTAACAATACATTTGTGGCATGCATAGTACAAAATGTTCTTTCTAGCATTTCTTCTTGGGTGATCACATGACCACATAATCTCAGTTAGGAGGTGATCTTGTGAATAACACTATTATAATCAAATATGGACTCGAAGTCCTGGAACCTCAAGTTGTTCCATTCATATAGAGCTTGTGGGAAAACGACTTCCTTTTGATGTCTATATATTTCATTCAAGCTTTCCTACAACCCTTTTGGATCCTCCACAAATAAATATTCAGTCTTGAGACTTTCATGAATGTGGTGGCGAAGGAATACAATTGCTTTTGCCTTCTCTTGTGAGTGGCGTCATTTTCATCCTCAATTGTTTTTTCAAGGCCATTTGCCTTGAGATGGGCAAGTGCATCAACCCTCCATTCGAGGTACTTTTGGCCCGACAAGTCAAGAATGTCAAACTCTCTTTTTGCAATGTTTGTCATTGGTTACTACATAAAATTATAGTTTATATCAATATTAAGCATGTATGATATTATGAGTAATGAATTAATAAACTAAAGTCATTTCATAGGTGTATATGTCATAACAATAATAGAGACAAATATTTTTATCATGCGACACAAGTAAGAAATCATACGGATATATAAGAGTTACGAGAGCAAGGAATTAAAACCAATTACTTTTACCCTCTTTAATCTCCATCCATCCATTTTACTTTCTTCCACTATCCTTATCTTCTTCCTCCTTTTACTCCATCTCCATATTCGATAAAAAAAAACATAATTTTATTTTGACAAATTTATTTTAGATCTCAAGTTAAAATAACGAGTTTTTGGTGTAGAAGTTCCCGATTTGGGCAACTACAGAGCATACTCCTCGGATTAAGTTAAGTTTCCAAAAACTTGAGTTTCTGATGTAGAAGATCCCATAAAGGGCAACTATAGAGCATACTCCTCAAGTAGATTTCGTGTATAGTCTTTGTGTAATGAAAGACTAAGAAAATGTTTAAGAAACATACCCTTAGTAGCAAAGCTCGGTTGTAATTTAGAAACCTTCGTGTGAATAACGTGTTATGAAATGATTGTTTTGAATTTCTTTCTTTACTTAAACTTTGTGGAATGTGTTTAAGAACACTTAGAATGAAGCTATAAGAGAGGAGAGAACAAGAAGAGTAGATTTCTAACTTGCTCTTGGTGCATCTTGTTACAATGAGAATGACCTCTATTTTATAGGTCAAAACTAGGAGGAATTATTAATAAAAAGAGTTACTATAGGAGGAGTCACTAATAAAGTAAATTAGGATGTTAGAAGGTGAATAATTCACCTTGTACAATTTATTTCACTTCTTGACCAATTTCATAATTGTTGAAAATTTAACGCGACTTTTATAATCCCATTTTGACTCCCAATATTATTATATCGGTTAATCCATGTGTCTCAACTCTAACTTGATAACAATTTTACTAGATCTTAAGACAAAACACAAATCTAAATAAAAAAAATAGAAAACTTATAGAGATGATAATGACATGAATGCATAGAATGTGACAGCCTTGTGAGATGTATTAATGTTAGTCTCTTTATATGCATGCAAAGTTTGAAGGACAACCCAATATATATGAGTATGTGGACCCGGATGGCCATCCGCTCCTTATCACTTTGAAACTTCCTTAACCGACAGGAAATCTAACAACATAACGGTAAAATCATTAGCTAACAATCCTAAGGCACAAGCTAAGTTCTAAAATAAAACAATCACACGTAAATGTTGGAACTAAACGTATAATCATGCTTGCACGCAAAAACTCGTTATTATCTTCATTTAGGTGATTCACTATAGATTTGACTTATTTTGTGACACGAGGGTCTCCCGACCCTCGCCTCCGTCCCCATATACCAACAAGAGTGGTTTGAAGCATCTCGACGTATACCATGATTGGGCTAGTCGCAGAGAACTTCCTAGTCTCATGTTAGAGCTGGGGAGTGATGTCACGACCCGTTATACATACACTTGAGTCTTATATAAAGTAACGTCGTCCTATTCAAGTTATAGTTATAAATCACCAAGAACACATCATTATAGTAGTACAGGCCAATGCGAGGCAAGCTAGATAGTAAGTCCATAAGACTTACTTGAACTCGTCAGTAATCGGTCATTACACGGCACAATCCACACATGCATACCATATCAAATATCTGACCAACGGTGAACATACCTATCAATATATTTATTGGCTTACATAAACGCTCACAAGACTCTCTTAGGACTTCTAGCTAGTAAGTCCATAAGACTTAATTTATCCCAGGAATTCGATCCGTTTTAACCGAATTCAAACCGGTTCAATTTTTCTCGAAAACAATTGAACCTACTTTTCCTCCTTATTATTTACCCAAAATTCAAATACATCCGATTATGATTTCGGAATGTGTATTGGTGGTGGAGTCGGGGCTTCTCCGGCGGCCTGGTGCACAGTGGTCAGTGGGCGTGGCAGATCTAGGGCCTCCGGTGCAGGGCGAGTCCGATGGTGTCTCCAGCTCGTCGGACGGAAAGGGTTCAAGTTTGTGCATGTTGGAGCGAGCGTGGTGGCTGTACAGAGTGTGACGGCGGTTCTTGGCGGTAGCGGCCACGGTAGTCGACGTTTGGGATAAATTTGGGATCGTCAGCTCAAGGCGACTCCGGTGGTGGTTCAATCGACGTCGGGACTCAGTCAGATCTGGTAACCGTGGCTAGGGCTTGACATGGATGAAAAGGGCTCAATTCAGCACACGGCGGCTCTGCTGTTTCGAGGCGAGGGCTCGTGGGTGTTCGCGTGACGGACCAAGGCAATCCATGTGGTGGCCTGAAATGGTAAGGGTTAGGGTTTAGGGTTTGGGGACGGAGACGGTGAATAGTAACTCGGGAATAATTACGGGAATAGTGTTGCTAGAATAGTGTTACGAGTTTTGGAATGAGTTTCTAACAAGCTCTCTAAAACCTTATGAACCTATCCAAAACCCGATATTTTCTTAACAATAAGATCGATAAAGTTATCATTTATATTTTTCGTAATTCCGAAAATAATTATTTCGATATGACACATAAATATCTATCCGACTATATCACAAGACCGCTCATTTATCCCAAACACACGAAATAACCTACTACGAAAATCTATCTTGATAATATAAAAATCCGAAAACTTACAAATTGTATAAATAAGGATATTTCTCAGGAAACTTAAAATTATGCAACTTTTATACCGTTTATATAATGCAATTGTATAAATAAGGATTTTTCTTAGGAAATTTAAAATTGGGATATTTATATAAAATTCCCGATCTTAGGTGTGTAAGAATATCTAGAATTTAAGTCGTGAATGAGATCACAAGGTTCAAATGTTCACTGTTATTTATAGTGATGAGTGGTCCTCGATCAGCTGAAGCCACAGCCATGGATGTCGACTGCACATACATTTGCCCTGCAACCTATTTCTAAACTCCAAATATATGGTTACGTTACTATTCTCATTAATGATCGAATAATCCTATAGATCCAATCTTGAACCATAACTGTAATTTATAATAACATAATGCTAGAATAATTAGATCTTAATTTGCAAAAAACAGCATTAACTTTATCTTGAACCATAATTGTAATTTATAATAGCATAATGCTAGAATAATTAGATCTTAATTTGCAAAAATAGCATTAACTTTGGGGTTGGAGTCGATAATGACACAATTTTTATAAAATGTAATAGCTATTTTCAGATTACGTGAGTTTAGTATCATTTGTCTTATATAGGATAGTGTTTTTTATTTATATAGTTGAGGGTGTTACTCAAATTATTTGACTATCGGATCTATCGGTGATATTTTTATGAAAGTATTAATAAAGTGATAGTGATTTGACAAAATAAATACCATTAAAATAGCATATGAAATCAACGATTTAACACTTAGGTTTGTATCAATTTTTTATTCATTATTTCTAGAGCGGTGACCATAAATAATAATAATAATAATAATACAAAGATTTTTCAAGTTTTATAATAAATCTAAATCTATTATAAAGTGATAGATCTCGTTGGGTCTGATATGACATGGAGGTCCATCGCACGTCCAAGCGCATGTGTGCGTTGGGCTCAAGTGCAACACACAAGCCCAGCAGAGTTCCATCCTAAAACCAATTGGTAATAGGAGGAGTAATCCACGTAATCTCAATATTATCGAGTGGGAACCTTAATACTCCACTTTAGTGGGTTGTAAAATACACACAACCATACACACATTGTTAATATTATTTTTTATTAAATGAAGAGCGAACAATGGGGTTCGAAGACGATCAAATGTTAACCCTAGTTTTTAACGTTGCTGAATATTTCCACCTGAGAAGCACATTTTATGGCAGTAAAACAACCGCCAACCTCCTAAGCACACATTCTTCTAAATGTGCAAAGATTGGTAAACAACACAACAAAGAAAACACAAACCAAATCCCAAGCTCTAACCTCCAAACCTCTAGTGCTTAATTTCTAACCCACCAATTCCACCTCTAACCATACAAATACTTATTTATAACATCTACATATATATAAATATATTTATATGGTCCCTCATTTTGTCTAGATCTACCAAAGCCCCTAGGAACAAGTAAACCCCTTGGAATCTTTTCCTTCTTTTTTTTTTCTTTTTTTTTTTCTCTTCGGGAACTTAAATAAAATCAATTACAATATTTAAAATGTTATAATTACCAATGTTTGTCTCCCTCTTCAAGTTTAAAAAGCAAGACCCAAAACTCAAAAGCATTAATTTGACAACAAAGGCAAACCAGCCATTTTCTTATACGTGAACAATGTTACAATCTCTCGGCAATTGCCCCTAAGCATTTATGCAAACCAACCAACACAAACCCCAAAACACAACTTATTCACATTGAGATACAACAAACTCCATTGAAGGAGATGAAGTATATAAGAACAGGGAGCTTCAAGCGTCTCTTTTCTCTGAAGCGTCGGAGTCTTGATCAAGTGGAGAGCGATCAAATCTATGATCATCAGATTAATGGACGGCTAGGATTTGAGGATCAGAGTTTCTCTCATAAACCCATTTGGAGATGCTATTCTTATGAAGAAATCTTCTCTGCAACTCACGGATTTAGCTCTGGTAAATTTTCGGAAATTCGTTTCTTTCACTTCAAATTAATGAAATTAATTGCTGGGTTTTGTAATTGGCGTCATTTCTGAAGTGGGTTTATGATTATTTGCTTCTGGGTTATCAGAGAATCTGGTGGGTAAAGGAGGATATGCAGAAGTATACATGGGAACTCTGGTCGACGGAAACAGAGTCGCCGTTAAAAAGTTAACGAAAGCTTCAACCGATGAGAGGAGAGAAAGAGAGTTTTTAACGGAGTTAGGCACGATTGGACACGTGTCACATCCTAATGTCTCGTCGCTTTTGGGGTGTTGTATTGATAATGGCCTTTATCTCATCTTCCCCTTCTTCTCCGGTGGCTCTGTTGCTTCAAGGCTTCATGGTTAAATCTTTTTTCTTTTTCAATAATAAACAAACAAATTAATTGAACTTAAAAATAATTTCTTTTTAATTGCAGATGAGAATTTGCCGGCACTAGATTGGGAGAAGAGGTACAAGATAGCCGTTGGAACGGCTAAAGGACTTCATTATCTACACAAAGGATGTCAAAGGAGGATTATTCATCGTGACATTAAAGCTTCAAATATATTAATATCAGAAGATTTTGAGCCTTTGGTACGTAACTACCATTATTAGTATTAACAATTAACATTATAAACACTAATAAGTTCTAATGTTGGATAGATTTCGGATTTCGGTCTTGCGAAATGGCTTCCTACACAATGGACTCATCATTCCATAGTTCCAATTGAAGGAACACTCGGGTATTTATCGAAACACAACTACTTACTCAATAACCGACGTGGGATACTAAATTCTATCGTTTTGTCGAGTTAGGTACTTGGCTCCGGAGTATTTCTCCCACGGAATGGTCGACGAGAAAACCGACGTTTACGCGTTTGGCGTCTTCCTTTTGGAGCTTATTTCTGGAAAAAGACCGGTTGATTCTTCTCATCAAAGTCTTAGAAGCTGGGTAATTTACATAATCTAACTCAGATAATGTGCTTAGTGTTGTTTTTAGTAACCAACTTGCTTAATTACTTGTGGATTAGGGTTTCTTGTGGAGTTCAACTTATTCATTTATTAAACTAACCTAATTAGGTATGACTAATGACAGGCTAAACCCTTTCTTAAACAAGGACAGATCGAGATGCTGGTTGATCCGAGACTAGAAGGCGCTTACGATGAAACCGAGCTCAAACGATTAGCCGTTGCAGCGTCTCTTTGCACTCGAGCGTCTTCGAATTGGCGACCCGTAATGAGTGAGGTATGATCTTCATCAATTTAACATGTTTTTGTAAGTCAAATGTATTATTGTTGATTATAATTGTTTAACCTATGTTTAAGAGTCTACTTCAATCAACTTGCACTTTGTGATACGTTCCTTTCTGTATAGGTCATCTTATGTAGTACATAGCTTTTTAAGGCATCCTTTTCAATCTATCTTATATATACACACATACTTTTTTTATACAAACTTACGGATCGACCAAAAGCATTCATATTTTACACAGTCATTTGTCAAGTTAACAATCTCCATATAAAATTAGCACACCCTAATATATATATATATGTGTGTATGAGAGATAATTTCACCCAAAGGTATCCATATCACACTATTCAAAAAAGAGGGTTGATGGGGGAACATATTTTACCCATGACCTATCATATCCAAAATATATATAAATTTGTATATGTAGTCTTAAATTCACAAAATATGAAAACTTTATTGTTATTTACTGTATCTTATAATAGTGCATTATAAATATTTTCATATCTTATTTATTAATATTAAGGGTTTAAAAAAAGTAAATTTGATAGTAATCGACTATGCATAAACATGATTTATCATGTCCACCCATAACTCGAGGCATTGACATCCATATATATAATTGGGTGGACAAGTGATTTTGTAATTAAGACATATGTTATATTTTTTTTGAAGGGTTTTTGTATGGATCATTTTCAACTTCTTGGGTTGGTAAAGAGGGTTTTCAATTGTAATTAGCAATCAAATTAATTTCTAGCTGATGTGCTACCTTACCTAACACTTAGTTAACACTAGTGTTTTAATATGGACAAGACAACTCTATCATGTGATTATCAACCTCATGTACTTGCATTTAATAAAGTTTAGCCACGTCATTATATTTCTTTCAATAGTTTAACCTATTGTATTTCGTTTATAACATTTGGTATTAATACCATCTCTATCCATACGAGTCAAATATCCATATATTAATCACGTCTTATGTTTTTTATTTTCCGACATCAATGTGTGTGACATCTATACTTTGATATTGGTTGACCTAAAAAAAACTATATCAATATCTAAATATAACTTGTATTCATGTTTCGTACCAGGTTGTAGAGGTAATATTGGAAGGGGAAAAAGACCTTCAAAGATGGGATATGCCTGAGAAAGAAGAAGAAAAAGATGACGACTTTTGGGATTTCGAAGATCTAGAATACGAGTGTGATTCATCGTTCTCGACAACCATCCACGACAACTCGATCTCCACGGGAAGCTCATGATTATGGCATATGTCCATAGTGGGTTAATAATGTAAATACATGTTACAATAGCTAGTAGTACTACTTTAGTAACATATCCAAAGTAGAGAACACATAAAGATGCAGTCTTTATGGTTAAAATTTGGTTTGAAGATTTGGTGAATGTGTACAAAAGATTGTAGTGCAAGGTGGATATTTGCATAATAGAATATGCATGGCCATTTGCAACTGCAGGATTTTGTATGATTGAAGAAGGGCTTTGGGGCCTTTCAATCCTTAAAGAACATGATACTGAAAACACAGAAGGGAAATTTGGCTTTCTTTAAGCAGGTGGACCAAATACAGTTGATATTACCTGTTTTATCATCTTTATGTACTTTGTTGTTTTCTTGCACAAATGTTCATTTCTCAGCATACTCACATGCAATTTAGTAGTTATATGAATTAAAAACTGTCACACTTTTAGTTGGTGTTTTATGTTACACTATGTAATACTCTTTTAGGGTAATTTATCATTTTCGTTTAAGAGTGAAGTTGTTGTTCGAAATTGTAAAACTACTAAACAGTAGTATTTTCTTTGTTTATTTATATAAATTGTCCTCAAATATTAGTTTTATCAAGATTTGAGTCCTTAACTTCAAATAACTAAACAATAGTATTTTATAATGTCGTCTCCTTAGTTTGATGTTGTTTTAGATATCGTTTTGAGGGGTTTGTCTAGGAAGGGACGTGAATTTGTGATCGATTTCTAAAAGCTCTGTTGCAAGCCCAAATCTGAGGTGTTCACAGTGTTCCCCAAACTTCCTACTTGTGTACTCTTTTCGAAGACGAACTTTATGCTCACCGCTTCCGTTGGACTTGATTATCCTACTTCCTCTCGAAGACTTCTTTGCTGTCGGGATTTCATGATGTATTTTTTTGTGTTTCTTTTTCTTTCGATGTTGTTCTTCACGCCGGTTAGTCCGTCTGCCGATCATTTTCGGCCTTTCGACCCACTAGACGGCGTGTCATCTAGAGTTTCGAACCGCTTTCCTTTATAAAAAAATTTTTTGAGACTTTTTCTTGCGTAACTTTGGCTAAGATAATTAAGGTATAGATAAAACTTAAATGCATTATTTAATTTTCCTTTTGTTAAAAATATTATCTTAATTATTGTTGCCATACAATTTAAGAGATATACTCCTTCCGAGTTCGACAAATATGTAGGATGTCTTACCCTTTAAATTTTGATCATGCATGTTTAACGTTTTACTCGCACAAAAAAAATAAAGGTGTTTTACATTTAATACATGGTGAATTGCAATAATTGTCATTAATTTATTTAATAATTTTAAAGGTGTTAATACTTAATAAATACTGATATTGATGAAAAATTAAGTTAGAAAAACAAACATTTTTGAATTTTGATAATTTTATTAAAAATCGAGTTAACTGTTAAAATTATTCATATAGTATAGTTTATTGGGTTAACTTGATGAGAAATGTTTGAGACAATTAACTAGGCAGGGTTTGGAATTGATTCTTTTTAAAAAGTTACCAATGCTAACATAGATTAGCTTATCTACTAAGAACCTAACTTATATTATAATATTTGGTGGAACTAATAACCTAAATTAATTTTATTGTCCAATGTTTCTTATTAGTGTCTATTATCTTCCATATAAATAAACATTATCAGACTCCAATCAAATTCAAATGACCTTTGACCAAAAGTCTAGCCCGATCAAATACATGTTTTATTTTTATATTTTTATTTTAATTCTTATTTTTATATTTTTTAAAATACAATATTTATTATATATTTAAATTAGTATAATAATAGTTATGTCTAATATTATAATTTATGTAATATATATTTATATATTTTTAATTCAAACCGAGGTTTTTAATTTGGTCTGATCCTATATTTTATTGGATGGGCAGGCCAAACAGCCCGCACAAAGATGATAAAGGTCTATCAACAATTCATGTTTTTCAATGTAGATTGTCTAAAATCTTGGTGTCAAAGGGTGTAATTAGTTGAGCAATCGCCTTAAGTAACACTTGTAATATATATTTTAAATTTACAATTATGGTGATCAAATTGACGAATTGTGATTACAATATTTAGAAATAAGAACAACTAATCAATCAATAATCGCTACATAATCATGTCCAGTATCCTAGGCAACCCTTTGGTGTTTTCCTTTACAACGTAATCATTAATTACTGAATTCGAGTGTCCATCATTATTTTTAAGGACTTAATTTCTTCATATGCTCCCTAAGCCTTATATTTTTGTTAAAAAATAAATATTTTAGTTATTTTATCCTTTATTTTAATATTTATTTTTTTAATATTTAGTTAATTATGGTTTTCAATAGTTAGTTGTAATTTTTTATAAAGTAAAAAAGTAAAGCAATAATTAGGATAAAATGTTTATATTTAATATCTTTTTAATAGGCGTGTAAAATGGTAATACGAACAGATGGATAATAATAATATAGGATTACAAAATTTGATTAGAAAATGCCAAAAAAGGGTTATAAAAAATTTATAATCAGTTGATGGATCATTCTTTCTTTTGTTAAGTATAGTTAATTACTATTATGTCCGTAACGGGTGAAAGATGTGAAGGACGTACGACAGGTGAAAATACACACAAGTCATCTTAAAACCAACTTTACTATAACTGTATAATTGATATGGGACAAACCGCATATCTCACCAAATATATGTATCATTCTTAATCAGTAAGATCGAGTTTTACCCCCGTTTGGTTGTAACTCCGAAAACAGAAACGGAATGAAAATGAATCTAGTCCACATTGGTACCTTGTTCATGGAATCATTCCAAGTGGTTTCATGCAAAATGCACTATCTTCCCCACATTTTGTTACCCTATAGGGTATCAAAACTAATCAATTTCTACTACAATTACTTCAAACCACAAAGAATGATTCTCAAAAACTTCATGAACATGGATATACGTATATACTAAATACGTTTTCATTCCGTTTTCGGAATTTAAACCAAACGGGTCATTAGTCTGATAAAAAGTATTTGCTAAAAATTGAAGTAATTTTCCATTAAATTATAATCAAAGGTATAACTTAATTTTCATAGAATAATTCTCTTAAGCATGCAGATTGCAGATCCAAAATCGAAGTGTTTTGTCCTATAATGCTATTAAATTGGGACAAAAAAGTGGATATATTTTTGTCCTTAATTTTGGAGATTCTGTCTCTAAACTTTTATGGGCATGCTAAAGGGCAACGCATCGATGCAAATGCTAGTCAAAAGATTTATCAATAATATATAATTTGCCCCAATTAAGTACGAATCAGGAAATCAATAAAGTTAGTTATGCGTATTTTATTGTTGGACAAAAGAGTCTAGAATTTATAGCTTGATTAGTTTCCGGGTTTGATATACGAGTTAACGAGTTGAATTTTAAGTAAGTTCAAGTTTAGTTTGATTAAGACTCGAATTTGAGGCTGAATTTAACCGAGTTAAAAGTGTCAGGCTTTTCTTTATGGTAGAGTCAAACGAATTTTGTTTATAAAATTGAATGATATCAAGTCAAGTTCGAATAAAATTCCTAATTTATAAATGTTAAAATTCATCCGACTGTAAAGTAAAAATCGTGTGCATACAATCGTGTGGAGGATTATGGTTCCCACGTCGATAATATTGGGATAAAAAGTCTAGTATATAAGATTGGTGAACTACCCCTCTTATTGTCAATTGGTTTTAGGATGTAACCTGTTGGACGTGTGTTGGACCCCACGACAATTCTGACCCAACAAAATCTATCAAATCGCATAAATTTAGTAAGTTATTTACTAAAATCAATTGACAATGAAAATAGCTCTCACCGATTTTATATAGAAGGTTTGAAATCTTTTTAACGGCTCAAGACTAAACAATATGCAAGGTCATAGACAACCCTCTATTCTCACGTCTCAACCATTCCACGAACTTGAGAGGCTTTAAGGTCCTTTACTTGTTTATGCATTTTTTTTTATAGGGATTTATAGCTTTAGGGGTTTACTGAAGTCTCCTAATTGTGCATGGATTCTTCATCTTGCATGCTTAATTCTTGGGATTATATATAAATTAGTTAACTTAGGTACATGCCAAAACAAAGGGTAACCTAAGATTCCCCTTTCTTCTCTGCCTTTTATTTTGACCCCAATTTCAGCTTTGGTATTATCTACGAAAAACAATTATTAATTAGAAGAAAAAAACTTTTTTTAAAAAAATAATAACTGTTAAGGAGTTCTAGCCGTCAAGGATTATCGATCCTGTGATCTCGTGGAGGAACCGTTTCTGAATATTGTTATAAGAGGGAACCGGAGTTGCTATTCTAGAGTTGGTTCATTAATTCAAACGACATCGTTTGGAGATGAACTCATGTGGTATATATTGTTATGTTTCTCCTAAACCCTAAGTGATCAGAGCCTTGAGGTTCTCTCTTCCGTATCTTCATCGTCTTCTTCACCTCTCTCTGATTCAAACCCTAGATCTTGATTGAGAGAGAAGAGCTTAATCTCCTCCCGAGATCTAAGCTTCGTCTATGAGTGTTTCCAACAGATAGTGAGATCGAGCGCTGGTTCCTCCTACGGTTCTCTGCTTGAAAGCATCCTGAATCGGCAGACAGTTTTGTATCTGTTCTTGTCGTTGTTTGATGTTCTTTCTACTCTCTCTATTCTTTGTTCTTGGTTTATACTCCTGATTTACTGTATCTGTAACTCTTGTCTGGATTTGGCTTGTTCTCTAGTGGATTGGATCATATCTGAGATCCCGGGGACGTAGGACTTGCTCCGAACCTCGTAAACAAATATTCTTGTTGTTTGATGCTTTGTGTTTGGCTAAACATTCGCTCTAGAGTGATTTCTTGTCTTATGCTTAAAAGATTTGTTCAAACTGTTCTTTCAATTTGGTATCAGAGCCTTCTTTCTTTGGTTTTGTACTCTTCCTGAAAATCTTGTGTTTTGCTTGACTCTTTTTTGAACATAGATCGGCGTTAACCGTGTGTCCATTGACCGGAGGTTCGAAACGTTTGTGATCTTCTAAGTTTCAGAGAGTTAGATAAACCTAGATTGTTATTCTTTTCTGTCTTTACTTTTGCTGCAAAGTTTTCTTGTGTGTTAGATCTTAAGAGTAGCTACGCTTCCAATAGAAGCTAGTTGCCTTGATCTTTACTACTGTCTAAAAATCTCTTGTCCTCACTTATTTTGACTTCATTTCCTTTGGAGATCACCAATCCATTGATTAAATTTCTAGAAAGACCAACAGATTCCAAGAGTGCTTGCAAGAGTTGATTATTGCCGCTCTCTGGAGACTGTTGTGTTATCTTGAGATTAGATCCGGTATAAAGTGTTTCCAGGATAGATGTCAAGACCTGTTAAGTGATTGTGACGAGTAAGATGACTAATACAGCTAAAATTAAACCTTTTGATGGCAATACTGATTTTTCTATGTGGCAGGTCAAAATGCAAGCTATCTTAATAAGGGAAAAGTGTTAGAAAGCTGTCACTCAGGATTTTCCAGAAAATGCAAAAGAGGAGGAAAAGGAAGAGCTGGATCAGATAGCTCACTCTGAAATTATGTTGAGGTTAACTGATGAAGTAGGACGACAAGTCCTAACTCAGGTTACAGCTAAAACTCTCTGGAATACTTTGGAATCTTTATTTCTAGTAAAAAGCATGCCTAATAGAATTTCTTTACTGTGCAGATTATTTCATTTTAAAATGGATGTTAATATGACATTGAATGACAATCTGGATGCTTTTCTTAGAATGACTCTTGATCTAGAACGTTGTAGTGATAAAATTGATGATATATACATCAAGCTGTCATTATCTTGAATTCTTTACCTGCTCAGTTTAACAATTTTAAAGATGTTATTCAATATGGTCATCAAAATTTAACTAAGAAAAAACTGCTAGAAGCTATTTTACAGAAAAATAAAGAAATGAAAATATTCAAAGTTAAAGTTAGTTCCAAAGAACCTAAAAATGAAATCATGTTTGCTAAAAATAAACACCAAGATAGGAATAAAAGCAATCAGAATACTTTTAAGGCTAAAAATTGAAACTTAGAAAACTTTGTTCACAGAAACAAAGATACTACTTCTGAAAATGACAAAGAAAAAATTATTACATGTTACTACTGTGGTAAAAAGGGACACAAAACTCCACAATGCAGGAAAAAGAAAAATGATGATGCAAACAAGTCAAATAAAAATGAAATTTCTACCTTGTGTGAAAATGCGTCTTACTGTAATAATGAACTTTTGCTTTGTTCTGACATGCTTTATACTTCATGTAATTCTGATGCAAATGCTTGGATTTTTGATTCTGGATGTACAATGCATGCAACTCCTCATGAATGTCATTTTGATTCTTTACATAAAAATGATGAAGGAGAAGTAAGATTAGGAGACTATACCTCTCTTGCTATAAAAGGCATAGGTTATGTTCCTTTTAGAATGCATGATAATAAAGTTAGAACCATACAAAATGTTAGATGGATTCCAGAACTTAGGAGAAATCTGTTATCTGAAAGCATGTTTGATGATTTAAACTGAGATATTAATACACATTCTGGCATAAGATCTATTACTAGAAATGGAAAGGTTCTAGTTAAAGGTATTAAAAAGAATGGCCTTTATCATGTTATTGAAACTCCTGAGTTGAATAATATTGACTCACCTGCTTGTCTTACAAGTGAACAAACTCTAACTTGGCATTCTAGGTTAGGACATATAGGCAATAAAGGCTTATACTATCTCTTAAAAAATGGAAGCTTATCAAATAAACCTAGTGATCTTAAGTCTTGTGAGACTTGTATGCTAAGAAAAGCTACTAGAAAAGTGTTCAACAAATCTGAGTTTAAAGCTAATGAACCCTTAGAATATGTACATTCGGACTTATGGGACCTGCTCAGGTTGACACAATTGGGGGTAGAAAATATTTTCTATCTTTAATAGATCATTTTTCCAGAAAAGTTTGGGTGTACGTTCTTAGGAATAAAAGTGATGCCTTTGAAAACTTTAAAAACTGGAAAGTTACAGTAGAAGGTCAAACCAGTTATAAACTGAAATGCCTTAGAACTGATAATGGGTTGGAATTCTGTAATATAGAATTTGATAAATTTTGTCATGAAAATGGAATTAAAAGACACCTGACTTTCCCTGGAACACCTCAACAGAATGGTATTGCAGAGAGAATGAATAGAACTTTACTAGAAAAGGCTAGATGCATGTTAATATCCTCTGGCCTAAAAAATTCTCTCTGGGGTAAAGCAGTGACAACAGCTACCTATCTTATTAACAGATCACCCTCAAGTGCTATAAATTTTAAAACACCTCAAGAGCTTTGGTTTGGAAAACCTCCAAATCTCTCACATTTAAGAGTGTTTGGATGTGCTGTCTATGCTAAACAATCTGATGGCAAACTTAACCCTAGAGCACAAAAATGTGTTATGATAGGATATCCTACAGGTGTTAAAGGATATAAACTTTTAATCCTACAACCTGGAGCTTATAAAATTACTATAAGCAGAGATGTTACCTTTGTTTAGAATGTTTTTCCTTTCAAAGTTACAACTAATGTTAACTTTGAGAATGTTGATAGGAATGCAGATTTATCTTTCTATGATCCAAGTGTTAGTGCAGATATCATTGAGAAAAATGATGACAATGGATATGCTGACTACAATCTCTCGAGGGGGAGGAAGTGTCTCTCGAGGGGGAGGAAGTGTCTCTCGAGAGATTTAAGCATGACTGAAAATTCAAGTCAAATAAATTCCTCGAGAGACACTTTTTCTTCCATCTCAGGAGGTTCAGACACTACAACTCCTCCACAATTAGGAGGGACAATAAGCAATTTTGAACTCTCAAACTCCAATTCTTCTTCTGATTTAGTTACTTGGTCTTCTTCAGAGTTGCCTGCCATTGATAATAATGATGATATGATTGATTCTCTACCTACTTTATCTGATTACCAGTTGACTAGGGATAGAGAACCTAGGCAGAAGAAGCTTAATACTAAATATGTGAATTTAGTTGAAAATAAAATTGATATACATAAGTATGTTACAGAATATGCATTCTTAATTGATGAGGTGATTTATGTTCCTACTCCTGAGTTATTTGAACATGTTATACATTCTAAACACTGTAATGAATGGAAACATGCCATGAATGAAGAAATTGAGTCTATGAAAGTTAATAATACTTGTGGTGAAATATAAAACCTTGAGAATGCTTATATCAATTGCTGCTGTGTTTGACTATGATATTGATCAAATGGATGTTAAAACAGCCTTTTTACATGGTAGTTTGGATGAAACTATATACATGAGTCAACCAAAAGGATATATTGATGAAAGGTTCCCTAATCATGTATGTTTGCTTAATAAATCTATATATGGTTTAAAACAATCACCTAGACAGTGGAATAAAAAGTTTGACTCGTGTATGAAAGCTTTTGGTTTTACTCAGTGCTCTTATGATTCTTGCTTATACTTCAAGTCCATTAACTCTGAATGTCCTCTCTATGTTCTATTATATGTTGATGATATCTTGATAATTAGCAAATCTAAGAGTAACATCAAAGACATTAAAACTTCTTTGAAATCTACTTTTGATATGAAAGATCTTGGTCCTGCACAGAAGATCCTTGGAATTACTATTTTTAGAAATAGAAATAAAAGAAAATTTTGGTTAACTCAACATGATTATATTTTAAAAGTGTTGGACAAATTTAATATGAAATCTGTCAAGCCTACAACTATACCTCTTGGTGCTCATCTTGATTTGACCAAGACTTCTCATCTTTCTTCTCAAGAATGCAAAGATATGAAAAATATACCATATGATGTTACTGTAGGTTCTGTGATGTATGCTATGGTCTGTACAAGACATGATTTAGCTTTTGATGTTAGTGTGTTGAGTAGATATATGTCTAATCCCTCTTATAAACACTGGTCAGCTATGAAATTTTTGTTAAGATACTTATCTGGTACTTCTTCTCTTGCTTTAGAATATGGTGTTCACTGTGATTCGAATGATCTTGTGGGTTATGTTGACTCAGATTATGCAAGTAATAAAGATACTAGAAAATCTACTACAGCTTATATGTATACTTGGTGTGGAAATTTTATTTCTTGGAAATCACAGCAACAATCAATTGTTGCTCTCTCCTCAACAGAAGCTGAGTACATTGCTGTCACTGAAGCAGCAAAAGAAGCCATGTGGCTTAAAGGGTTTTTAACTGAAATTCTTAACCAATCTTATACTGTTTCTATCTATACTGATAGTCAAAGTGCTTTGTTTTTTGTGTAAAGATCCTGTCTATCATGAAAGAACAAAACACATCGATGTTAGATATCATTACATCCGACAGAAGATTGATAACAAAGAGTTAATAGTTGAAAAGATAAGAGGAGAGGTAAACCCTGCAGATTTTGGTACAAAGACTGTAACTAATGAAAATTTTGTTTTTTGCAAGGACTTTCTTCATCTGTCTGAAATTACTTAGCAGATGAATGTTGGATCAATGATGAAGATATAGAGTCTAAATTCACTAGACTGAATGAGCCAGAACCACAAGAGTTAGAGGGGTGAATTGTTAAGGAGTTCTAGCCGTCAAGGAGTATCGATCCTGTAATCTCGTGGAGGAACCGGTTCTGAATATTGTTATAAGAGTGAACCGGAGTTGCTATTCTAGAGTTGGTTCATTAATTCAAACGACATCGTTTGGAGATGAACTCATGTGGTATATATTGTTATATTTCTCCTAAACTCTAAGTGATCAGAGCCTTGAGCTTCTCTCTTCCGTCTCTTCATCGTCTTTTTCACCTCTCTCTGATTCAAACCCTAGATCTTGATTGAGAGAGAAGAGCTTAATCTCCTCCCGAGATCTAAGCTTCGTTTGAGAGTGTTTCCAACAGATAGTGAGATCGAGCGTTGGTTCCTCATACGGTTCTCTACTTGAAAGCATCCTGAATCGGCAGACAGTTTTTATCTGTTCTTGTCGTTGTTTGATGTTCATTCTACTCTCTATATTCTTTGTTCTTGGTTTATACTCCTGATTTACTGTATCTGTAACTCTTGTCTGGATTTGGCTTGTTCTCTAGTGGATTGGATCATATCTGAGATCCCGGGGACGTAGGACTTGCTCCGAACCTCATAAACAAATATTCTTGTTATTTGATGCTTTGTGTTTGGCTAAATAGTCGCTCTAGACTGATTTCTCGTCTTATGCTTAAAAGATTTGTTCAAACTGTTCTTTCAATAACGAAAAAGATATCATGACGGATCATCTTCTTTCGGTGCTCTATCCTATAATATACTTGTATATAACTACTTGAAGAACGGACAAGAGGAATAGGTCCGGTTTTGGGTACATTTTCTAAAGCAAGTCCGGTTCAAATTCGGACGGGTTACTCATAATTACAAGGGCCCAAGAATAGTCCCTAAAGGCCAAGTCCAAATTAAGAGGAACATGTTCATCTAGTTTGGACTTGAATAACAATTTGGGTCCAATGGGTTTCTAGTCCAGTCCAGTCCAGGTCTTGGATTGGTGAACACCCCACAATTCATCTGTGAAGAGCATTTGTGCATCTTCTTAACAACATTGCTCTTGTTGATGTCTTTACCCTCATGGTGTAACACCTCAAATTCTAGGAACTTGGGATGTTACGGGCTAGGACCTCACAATGGACCTCGACCTTAACTTGACAACAATATCATTGGATCTTACAAAAATACACAAATGTAAATAAAACAAATAGAAACTTTTCGAAATGATCACGACATGAATGCATAAAATGAGGCAACTGCATAAGATGTAATTACTAACATCCTAAATAATGTTAGTCTATATACATGCATGCGGATTTGGAAAGAAAATCCAATTTATATGAGTACGTGAACCCGGTAGACCATCCGCTCCGGATCACTATGCAACTTTCCTAACCTACAAGAAATCTAACAACATAACGGTAAAAACCGTTAGCTAGCAATTATAAATAAAAGATAGTATTCTATAGCAAAATCACACACAATGCGGAAATTAAACAATCAACATACACACACATAAACCGTATTATTATCTTCATTTAGGTGATTAAGTTCTAATTGTTCAACTTATTGTGTGGCACGAAGGTCTCCTGACTTTCGCCTCTGTCCCCGTAAACCAACCGGAATAGATCCGATGTATCTCACCGTATACCGAGGTGGACTGGTCGAAGAGAGCCTCCTAGTAACATGGCAACGCTGGACAGTTATGCCATGACCCGACTTCTGTAACGTCCCAAAAATGGGAAAACGCTACAGCGCCAGGAATCCGATAAGGATTCCCTAAGGCTAAAAACAAGACAAATTATAAACAGAAACTGACAAACATAAATTGTACAAATATTTACTGATGTCTCGTACAAGGGATCAAAACAACAACTCGGTCACACCTGAACCAGCAAAAACAACAAGGTTTGGAATACAAAGTTTTTCAACCCCAAACTGACATGAAACCTAAAACAAGACATAAATCCAAACATAAGACACAAGACCATCAGGTATGACCTCCCAAAAGCTAGCTAGACCGCCCGACCTCTATGCTCTTGAACTGCTTTTGAACCCGGTTATGCAAAACATAGTCAACCCTACCGTGGTGGGTTAGTCTTCCACATAGACTAAGTCCGTACATAAGCAATTTAATATATTAACTATTCAAGCATAATATCATATATAATATCACATGATGTTAAAATCCAAATAAGCATATAAAATAAACATGCTTTACACTTGCACAAGATAAAATTAAATAACTTTCTACCAACAACCATACACAAGGAGCTGGACAAAATCAATAGGCAATTCTTCTGGAATAAAGGCCCAATTTCCACCCACTAATAAGCTGAGAAAGAATATGTAGACCAAAGACTGAATGAGATATATGAATAAGAAAAGCGGAAGATATGAATAAAGCTCTGCAAATGAAGCTACTATGGAAAATAATGACAAAATCAGATAACATATGGGTCAAAGTCATACAAGAAAACTACCTGAGAGGAAATAACTTATGGTCCTATAAAATGAAATCGAACACCTCATGGAAATGGAGACAACTTATGAAACTAAGACCAGAGTTTGAAAAGGGATTTGTCTGTAGAGTAGGTGAATAAGGTGATGGACAAACAATCAGTCTATGGAAAGACCCTTGGATAGCCGAACTCCCACTAGAACAATACGCCTCAAGTTTACAAACAATAAATTAAAATAACAGTGTAAGCATGCTAATGACAAATAACAAATGGGACCAAAATAAGATATAAGACACTCTTAGACCAGTCATACCTCAAAGAATGATTAACCGAATCTTGGGGTACCCTCTACCAATCCATAGCATTCAAGATAGACTATATTGGGGCCCAAGCAAAGACGGATGGTTCTCCACAAAATCAACACTTGATTTGTTTCACAAAAACAAAAGTGCTAACTCATGGATCTAGAACATCAACACATTACCGAAAGTAAAAAAAACTTCTTATGGAAACTTTTTATAGATGACTTGCCAACAAAAGAACAGTTGAAACAAAAGATACCGATACCAATTAATTGTGCACTATGTCAACACCCGTAAGAAACTACAAAACATCTTTTCTTTAGATGCCTAATCACCACCAATAAATTAATACAGCGGTACAAAACCAATTAATCAATATCGACACCTCAAGAATGGAAATACAAGAAATCATGTCCCTCGTTCACAACAATTTAGAAGAAAAGAACTTCATCCAACTCTTTGTTATCTGGTAGAATATTTGGTATATGAGGAGCAAAAGCATCTTTTAACAATAAACCGGTTACAAGCGTTCGACAAGAGGCTGCTAAACAAATCAAGGATTGAAATATAGCACTAGAAGCAAATAAGTTGAAGAACAAAAAGAACCAATATCAGAAAAAGAAAAAATATACAATGGACTAAACCGATAGAAGGTAACATAAAACTTAACTTTGATGGATCAAAAAGGAATAGTGATCATGAATCCTTCGGTTATATTCTTAGAGACCATCAAGCAAAAATAGTAGCCTTTTAGTACGGACAATGTGGTTACACATCAGTCTTACATGCATAAGCCTTTGCACTCAAGAAATGAATTTTAAAAGCAATAGAAATGAAAATAAAAAACATAGAAATTGAAGGAGACAACTTAACAATCATTAACGCAATAAACAAAGTATGGAAACCACGATGGGAAATTGAATTGATCATTTAGGATATTTCAATTTTTATTGACTGAATTTATGCAGGTTAAAGTTAACCACATTTTCAGATGAGTTAATGGCGTTGCGGACAAACCGTAGCTCTAGGTCAGGACAGCTCTGCAGCAGGAGAAATCGTTATACCGTAGGAAGTCGTTAACCTCAACCGACTCAGTGGTTCTCTTTTCTAGCAGGACGACTTTCTTTTTTCTTTTTCACTGAATAGCATTCCCTTGATCAGTATATCATTACATGGATGACTAAGTGGTTCTCTTTTCCAGATTTCTGTAATTTCATATACAACATTGAATATGAATGCAGCAGTTCATTGATAACCAATGAGATATTACCATGTAAATTGGCTAAACGTGCTGACTCTTTCAATTCATCAATCATCCACAACAGTACAACACCACGTCTGATACAATTGGGACGAAACTGTTCTGATAATTTTGAAATGCAAATGCTTGATAAATAACCTAGTAAATCATTATTTTACTTTTTATTCAAGCTTCAGTTAAGATAAATAATTCACATTACTTGAATATATTGGCAACCTAAGAAACTATACTCCAAAACGCAGTTAATTCAACATAGCTCAAAATTCCAACGAATAGCATTACAAAGGGTTCTCAAATTTCTGCAGCAAACATGGAAAATTCAAACTATGTCGAGAATAGTCCCGGAAAATGTTTACCTTGATTCGAAGCAGAATTCAGTTATTGTATCCATGGAGGGTAATGTAATGATCTTCCAGTAACCCAGATAACCAATTGCTGAATAAAAAAGCTTATGTACCGAATCAAAATCGCATACACTCTCTCGAAAGCTCCACAGAGCAATCTCATTGTTGCAACTTCCTCAATTCGCCAAACTATCGTCCATCAGGTTTTCTATTTTGGTGGATTGCTATAAAACTAGTGTTTGGACAATCGGAGGGTCCTAGTGTTTGTTAGATTTAATCCACCGGGTAGGAGCATAACGGATCCTATTTGGTGAAATTCGGATAGAGAAGACGAGGTCAAATTCCGCTTGACCTATAATTTGCTTATTCGTCATTATTTTTAGAGACAAATATTTGTGTATATCGATTTTAAAATGGTTGATGTTAAAATTTTCAATAATCCATGTTGGTGTGTCGAGAAGTTGACAATCGTGTTACAAGACTAGGGATTTGAAGAGAAAATATCTTGTGACTTTTGAACAAGTTAAAAAGTTGTGTTTTTCTAGAGCAAGTGAGAGATCAATCAAGATTATGACAATCAACAACACGTTAATAATCAACAAACAATGTCAAACCGTTAAAGATTAACAGATGACCCAATCTATTTCTCAATTTAGACGTGCATAATTTATTAGCCATCAAAAAAGCATTTTAGTCATAATTTATTAGCTATCAAATAGACTAGAAATTTAAATGTACAAAATATTCTTTTGGAAAGTACAAGGTATTTTCTAGCAAAATTATACATATATTTATTTATTGTTGAATGTATTATTTTATTTGTTGATCAATTATTTAAATTAAGTTACTTAGTAATTATCTTTGTTGTTAAAAAATTTGCATGGTCCAATTTAAAATCTTCACTAAAGTCTACATTAATTAAATTAAATAAATTTGATTTATTTTAAAAATAAAATTATTTTAAAAATAAATTTATTTTTGACTTTATTTATTGAAACTAATTTATAATTAATTCTATAACTTAATATCTTGGATTGAAAATAAGTGAATGGATATGGAGACTATTTAAATAAAATTTTATGAACACCACGAGGAATTTCAAAAACAATTAGACCAAATAAAAATTATAATTTCTCATGTGCACCGTGAGGAATTTCCCTTAAATAATTATCCCGTAAAGAAATTTCAAATGTATTTAAATTAAAATTTTTCATATATATGAGCTGGATCTAGCGGGACGAAAAATTAAAGCTTATATAATATCCTGCAAAGGTTCGAGAGGGGTTAATATTTTGGCTGAAATTCCGCAAATATCAGGATGGGACCGAGATTTGTGCACACCCCTCCCTGATGTAACAATTTCTCAACCACCAGCTCCAGGCAAGGAAGTACTCGCTTGCTCAAAAACGATGATAGCAACCCTGTAGTTTTGGGCTTTATGCCCATCTTCCATAACTGTTTTGGGCTTTAGGTCCATATTCTGAATGAACAATATAAGGCCCAATCGGCCCATTTCTATTTTCTTTTTCTCGACGAGTTTTTTTAGAACCCTCCCCATACGAAAAAATTTATGACATAATTAAGAGAAAGGAATGATGATATTTCTTTTTATGAAAATGAAGAAGTGAAAATTAAATATAAGGATTTAAGATATTATTCTTGTTAATAATTTTTTTCCTTTTAAGATTTAAAAAAATACAACGAACTTGAATTTAATTGGACGGTATAAGTTGGCATTTTGGCATATGAAATGTGAGGCTAATTATGAATATTGCCATTGATACATAAGGATAAGTTGGCATTTTGGCATAAGATATTTCATATTGATACATAAGGATTTAAATTGGCATTTTGGCATTTTGGCATACAACGAACTAGATGAGATGTGAGGCTAATTATGAATATTGCCATTGTTTTGATAATTATGTTGAAAGTGACGTACATTTGTCATGGATTAATACATTAATTGTGAATCAAAATTTGAGTGTTTTAATTTAGAGATTGATTGTCATTGCACTAATGGATTAAACTAGGTAATGAGAATTTGAAAGTGTAATATATATTCTTGTACAATGTATTAAATTTTCATTTTATCATGTTCAATGTTTTACCAATTTGACAACTGATGTAAAATGTTTTCACCCTCTTTATTTTCTAGTATTAACTTTGGTTCAGTCGGTTTAAGTCCAGACCGGTAATTATGAACCGTTTGAAAAAAGAACCTTTTAATGTCAATTTTTTTAAATAATTTAAACACTTTCCAAATAAAATATATATATAAAAATTAGGCTGAACAGCTGTCCAAAAACCGCAAAAACCGCAAAACGGAAAATCATGGACCGCAAACCGTAACCGCAATATGCGGTTCGGTTGCGGTTTAAACCGCACTTGAACCGCAACATGCGGGTTTTGCGGTTTTTGCGGTTTGAACCGCAAAAACAGACAAGAGCATTTATACAAAAAAAAAAAAAAACGAATTCAGATCTTCATAGTTCAACAGATCTTCATAAATTCATAATTCAACAGATCTTCATCTCCCTAACGAATTCAGAGCAGAGGCTGAAGAAGACTCAACGTTCTCACCTCTCTTAGGATGAACTTCAGTTCAGGGCAGAGCAGAACCACCGAGGACTCGAGGGAGGAGGCGAGGAGGAGAGAGTTGCCGGTGCCGGCTGGGAAGACTGACGAACGAGGGGCGAGGCTGTGAGAGTGAGAGGGGACGCTGCGAGCCTGTGAGTGCGAGCGAGAGCCGAGACCGAGAGGGCGACTGGGCGAGGGCGAGAGACCGGCGGCGGCGGGAACGTCTTCTCTCGTCTGTGTCGCAGGGACTGTCGGCCGCGGCTCTTCTAGGGCTAGAAGTGAGAGGGACTGAGGGTAGGGCTGAGGAAAGTGAAAGACTAAAAGTGTAAGTAGTGACTAGTCCGTACGGTTTGCGGTTTAAAACCGCATTTTGCGGTTGCGGTTGCGGTTTTGAACCGCAAACTGCAAACCCATATTTTCCGAACCGCAGCCGCAAAGTGCGGTTACGGTTGCGGTTCGGTCAATCAAACCGTAATTTGCTCAGCTCTAATAAAATTAAAGAGAATAGTTAATTCTTAAACGTAAAGTCAATTTAAAATTTTGTTTGAAATGCGTAAGAATATTAAGGTTTTGGATCATGATATTGTTTGCAGAAAAATAATATCTTGTGCTGGATTTTTCGGATCGGATTGGATCCGATGTGCCACATAACAAATCTGGTTTACTATGTGACGTTTACCTATTGGAAAGTCTTCAAATTAGGAAGTCGGTCGCAAATGCATCAATCGGATATCATATATTTCATTATAATACGGCCACGTTAGCTTTGAAATGAAAAGTATTTGATAAAATAATAACAACCTTTGCTTTTTGAACACCAGAGAAATAAACCAAAGCAATAGTTTAGGTTTTAACCATGGTTAGCACGTTAGGTGGGTTTGACTAGTTGCGAGTTGGTTGGCGCTCACTCTTCACAACTTCAGCGTATAAAACGCGTCTCTCCGCTCTTCTTTCTGTCTAATTCCCAATTCTCAACGCTTTCGCCTTTCCAACCACAGAGGAGAGAGAGAAAAAGACACTTTCCTTCAATTTTCTCTCTTTCCTTTGGTCGGAATTGCATAGTGGAAGCATTCATCTTCGTTCCGGTGAAATTTGTAGATCTTTTGCAAGCTTGTTAAGATTTAAGCAATGGAGCCAACCGCAGAGAAGCTTTCGCCACTCGATCTGATGAGCGCGTTGCTCAACGGAAACTTCGATAAGCTCAATGCATCTCTTGGGGATTCGCCAGCTGCGATCTTGATCGGAAATCGTGATCTTCTAAAGTTGCTTACTACTTCCATCGCTGTCCTCATTGGATGCACAGTTTTGCTGATGTGGCGGCGATCCAGCCGGAGGTCCGTCAAGAAGGCCGCTGAGGTTCGAAAGTCATTGATTGTTAAGGAGCCGGAGGAGGAGGTTGATGATGGAAAGAAGAAGGTCACGGTCTTCTTCGGTACTCAGACCGGCACTGCTGAGGGTTTTGCCAAGGTGATTTTTCTGTTGCAGGGAATAATTTGACCTAATTAATGAATTATGATATTTAGTTTTTTTGCTAATTTGTATAATTTTCTTTGATTCATTATTTGATCCATGCATTTTAGGCGTTTGTCGAGGAAGCAAAAGCTAGATATGATAAAGCAGTGTTTAAAGTTGTTGATCTGGTAAGGACTCTCTTTTGCTTAATAACTTTACTTGTTTTCCATCATTCCATTGCTTTTGAATTGTTAACTTTTATGTTAATCTCTTTATGCTGTTGGTGAATGATGAATAGGATGATTATGCTGATGATGATGCGGTGTACGAAGAGAAGCTCAAAAAGGAGTCTTTAGCCTTCTTCTTTTTGGCTACGTATGTATATATTAGACTCTCTCACGCAATGTCTTTTATTCAAAGAATAAAGAACTATCTCAATTTTGTGTAATGGTGGTACAGATATGGAGATGGTGAGCCCACTGACAATGCTGCTAGATTCTACAAGTGGTTCTCAGAGGTGGGTTTGGGCTTCTTTTAGTTTTGGTTTTAATTGTGAATGGTGATGCTTGAGTGATTTTCCCTGTATATATTGAGTTATTATATTTGTTTGATGTATGAATTGGGTTCTTAATTTGCAACTCAATTGTGGTTAACCCAGGCTTGTGCGGCTATCAGCAAATTACCATTAATTATCTGTTTTGTATGAATTAAAATGGAGGAGGAATGCAAAGTGATGGTATGTCTTATCACTGTCTATAAAGTTGTTCCCTTCATTCTGGAAATGTGTGGTTGTTGCAGGTCAAAGAAAATGATGTATCTTTCAACAACCTCCACTATGGAATATTTGGCCTTGGCAACAGGCAGTATGAGCATTTCAATAAGGTCTGCTCTTTGCTAGAAGTTTAAGTCATCACTCTGTCACAAGATTCTTTCATGCTATGAGTGAAAGATACTAAGTCTCTTTGTTTGTGTTGATTTTAATCATTCAAATTGCTGTTGATGACAACTAGATTGCGAAAGTGGTGGATGATGTCCTATTGGAGAAAGGTAGTTCTCGTTTTTCCTTTCATTCTCTTTCCATCATGCTAATTAGTATATAATTATCATTCAAATATCTCTTTTTAGGCTTATATATCTTTGCAGTAAAAGAACAAGTGGGTGATGTAGCAACTTTGGTGGCTCATCGGATCCTCTCTTGAATTCCAAGTTCCAACTTGAAATATATGATGATAGATTTTTTTTTTAAAATAAAATTGTATGTGCTCTGGTATTGTAAAGGATTATCCTGTTCATTGAGATCATTTCAGTGCTCAGTCTCTGACACTAGATATTACCTTCCCCCAAAGTCAACTACATCATCAGCTGTCCCTCTCTCTGGAAACATAAGTCATCTAAACAGGCATTCTTTCTATCTAAAAAGATTATAAACTACCTAATCTTACTTGGCAACCTGATCGTGGGAAATGTACTCTTATCAAGTGTCACCGGAACGGTATAGAGTAGTACAAAAACATAGTATTGCTTCTTCTTCTTCTTCTTCTTCTTTTTTTTTTTTTCTTCTTATTATATAGTTGGTTGAATTGCTAACGGACATTTCTGTCTAGATTGAAATTTAGTGTTATTGGGCAATAATGCAAAGCTATAACTTGAGAGTTGAGACCTATCTATATAAAAATGTAAACCGGATTGTGACTTTTTCAACTGTAAAGTGCCTTCCGTCATTTGGGAAGGGCGCAATTTCTCTCAAACGCTCTTAATTAGTTATCAACTTCTCATTTCATATGCTTGTAAAGCTGACCTTTTCCTAATTTGTAGGTGGAAAGCGCCTTGTTGAAGTTGGTCTAGGGGATGATGATCAGTGTATCGAGGATGACTTCACTGCTTGGTAATGATTGCACCAATAATTTCTGATATCTTCATTTTTATTTTGTGTTACTGTACTCTATCCGTGTCTTGTTTTATGATCCATCTGATTTCATTCCAGGAGAGAATTGTTATGGCCTGAGTTGGATAAGCTCCTTCGTGATGAGGATGATACCACAGTTGCAACTCCTTATACTGCCACCATACCGGAGTATCGTGTTGTGTTTCTTGAATCTACGGATACATTACTTAAGGACAAGAGCTGGGCCAATGCAAATGGGCATGCTGTACATGATGCTCAGCACCCCTGCAGGTACTGTAATAAACAATTTGTGTATTCTCTATCAACTAGTTGAATATGTTCACACTCTTTGTTTAACATGGAATACCTTTTCACTTCATGAAGATCAAATGTTGCTGTGAGGAGGGAACTACATACCCCGGATTCAGATCGCTCTTGCACCCATTTGGAGTTTGATATATCAGGCACAGGCCTAAGGTAAATTATCAATTTTTCATCACAAGTGTCTTTCACCTATATGGTATGCCTTTGTCTTCATACCCTTTCTTGAATGTGTTTGCAGTCTTTGTTGTTTTGGAGATCTAAGTCATTCTATGACGATAAAATTTGTTTTTTAATGCAGATATGAAACAGGGGATCATGTTGGTGTTTACTGTGAAAATTTACCTGAAGTTGTGGAGGAAGGTCTAAGGTTATTGGGCCTATCACCAGATACTTATTTCTCCCTCCTTACTGATAAGGAGGATGGCACACCTATTAGCGGTAGCTCCCTTCTCCCAACTTTCCCTCCATGTACTCTCCGGGCAGCTCTAACCAAATATGCTGATCTTTTAAATTCTCCCAAGAAGGTTGGTGACACTCCACTATGTTCTTGATCTGTGAATTATTCAACATGATAATGCTCATCCACTCACCCTTGCTGATTTGTGGATTTCAGTCTGCCTTGCTTGCCTTAGCAGCTCATGCTTCTGATCCAAGTGAAGCTGACCGGTTGAGACATCTTGCATCCCCCGGTGGAAAGGTTACATATTACGTGCTGCTTATTTTGACCACAGGGAAAATTCGTTGGCGGTCATATAAACTCCTATATCTGCCTTATGATATGTTGCTTTTCTCTTATAAATATCTTTCAATTTTTGCAGGATGAATATTCCCAGTGGGTAGTTGCTAGTCAGAGGAGTTTGCTTGAGGTAATGGCTGAATTCCCTTCAGCCAAGCCTCCACTAGGAGTTTTCTTCGCTGCAGTTGCCCCACGTTTGCAGCCAAGATACTATTCAATATCATCTTCCCCGAGGTAAAAAGAATTTTGCTCTTTTCCTTCTCCCAACATGCTACCTCTCTTTCTTTCTGGGCCACCAACTCCTCTCATGCACATCTAGTCTCCTTCACCTCCTCTATTCCTAAGTCTATATATGTTAGAGGGATCTTACTGTCCAACTTTTAAGTTTCAGAATTTATGATGAATGGATTGTTTTCTTCTTAACACAAGATTGATAAATCAGATTAATATCTTTTCGTGATCCCCTTTATCTAAATACAGGATGGCTCCAACGCGTATTCATGTTACTTGTGCTTTGGTCTATGACAAGACTCCGGCTGGAAGGATCCATAAGGGAATTTGTTCAACTTGGATGAAGGTAATGAAACATGTCACTTTCTCTTAATTGTATGTTCTCTTTTGAGGGTTGGAGATAATAGTGTCATCTTACTCTCTCGAGGAATAGAGTGAAACTGCTTACATAAATAAACGGAAACTCTCTTAGTTTGATATGGTGCTATTACATATGTTTGCACTGGGGCACTGTTGTTATTTGATGCGTCAATGGCTATGTACTATTTACAATTAAACGACTCAATAATAACTTTTTCTCTATTTTTGGACAAAAAATCATGTTTTTTTTGTTGGTTCTACTCTACAAACTGCAGTTTTTCATCTCATTTCAGTATACATTTAAGTATTTAACAAAATTGCTTCTGAATATACTTCTGATTTGGTAGGATGCTGTTCCATTGGAAGAAAGCAGTGACTGTACTTGGGCGCCAATTTATGTGAGGCAATCCAACTTCAGACTCCCTACAGATACATCTGTTCCTATTATTATGATCGGTCCTGGGACTGGGTTGGCTCCTTTTAGAGGGTTCTTGCAGGTTTGGATATTCTTATCTTTGTCATTGAACTACCTAATTCTTTGTAAGCATCTCACAATTGTAATCTCAACTGGTCAAACCTGTTTTTCTCTATTCAGGAGAGATATGCTCTTCAGCAAGAGGGAGCTGCACTTGGCCCTTCCGTCTTATTCTTTGGCTGCAGAAACCGGAAATTGGTAACTATCATCACTACTTATTGTCCTCACCTTGCACAAAATTCCTTCATTCTTCACAACTTCAATGAATCATAATTTTACAGGATTACATATACGAGGACGAACTGAATAACTTCGTTGAATCTGGTGTGCTCTCTGAACTGGTTGTTGCTTTCTCACGTGAGGGACCGAAAAAGGAATACGTGCAACACAAGATGATTGAAAAAGTACGCAAACATGTTTCTTAGATGATTTTTTTGGCCATCCTCATTATTCTAACACCTTACACACTTTGACTCTAACAATATCGTATTTTGGATGATATAGGCTTCGGATATCTGGAATATGATATCACAAGGCGGTTACATTTATGTGTGTGGGGATGCCAAAGGCATGGCCAAGGACGTCCACAGAACTCTTCATACCATCTTGCAAGAGCAGGTATGCCCATCCACCTATTATTAACTTTTTGTGATTCAATAATTGATTTTAAAAGATTGTGGACTTTTGTGCTGCATTTCCTCACCTACAATGGGTAACCAACAAAGTAGTCTTCACACAAAGAACCTAATTATTAGAATTATGTAGAGGGGCCTGAGGTCTTCTTTCAATGGGACCGGTATCTTACCCCACTCGGCATTTCGGGTCAATTTGGGCAGACTGTCAATTTTGGTGTCCTTTAGCAAGGTCTTCTCAGTTATATTAGTAGGAGAACAAAATGCTGATTACTGTCCCCTTTGATTTGTCTTTTTTAGGGTTCAATGGACAGCTCCAAGGCCGAGAGCATGGTGAAGAACTTGCAAACAACGGGAAGATACTTGCGTGATGTCTGGTAAACAAAAGGCTCTAATTAGAAGAAAATAAAGAAGCCCAAAAAAAAGAAAAAAGAAAAGAAAAGGATGATATTATGTGAAGCAGAATGGTAAAAAACACCATCCTGAAGTTGGGGGATGATATCCCAGGTTTCTTGTATCAGCTAAAGACTTAAATGATTCTTTGATTAGTGTGATACCCTGAGGAATTTTTTTTCCCTTTTTTTTTTTTTATTTTATCTTGTAAGATAGATATTTCTATGATGCTGATGGAATTAAGTTAAACACAATTATGAGTGAAACATTGACAGGGTATTGCACCTTAAACTTTTATTTTCATACAACTTGTGATCAGGAGGAAGCATACTCGTGTTTGTATTTGTATTTAGGCTTTGATTATACAAATTGTAATGGTGGTAAATTAACTGACAAGTAAGGTATAAACTACTGTTCTGATATGAACATTGAACAGTGGGTCAAAATCATTCATCATGTGGTTTATAAGACACTTGACGTAATTTTTTAATAAGGGATGTGAAGCCCTCTTGTCACGGCAGCCCGGATCCAATTACTCGTTTTTACCATGCTCATGGCCCTCTTTTCCATCATCTACAGTTATATACCCGGGGTTGTTCCTAAGTTGTAACCAACACCCTTAAGCAACGAACTTTAATCTACGGATACGTAGATAACTTTCTTTGGGACTTCAGGAAAATAGTGTGACTATATAACATAACTCCCATAATTTGTCCTATAAACCACGTCATTCCCACAACCTTTCTACTGTAAAAAAATTTTTTGGAGAATTTCATCCCCTTCGTCCTCATAACCCTTTGTTCAACACCCAGCAAACAATGTTTTTGGAGAATTCCATCCGCTTCGTCCCGTAACCTTTGCTCCACCCCCACTGAATGCAGCACCCCTACAACTGTTCGGTTGCTGCGGGTTTAGGGGCGGCAGTGGTATGCGTGGTTGAGTATAGAGATTGTCAACACCAGAACAGCCATGGACAATATATTTCACCTTTTATATTTAACGGGCCTAGTGGGCCGAGGCCCATGCGACTGGACCAATGGCTACCCTGCTTATGCAGGCTGGTAACCCGGTCAGGTAACCGCAAAATCCAGGGAAGCCAAGTCTCGAACGGAATGAAAGATCACAATCTTACAACTCAACGGATAATAAGGGTTTATTCGAGTCGAGACCCGCCAAACTCAAATAGGTCGTTCATCAAACGCGCCTCAAAAAGGAGAATGTGGCCCTGGGTTTCTGTTTCTCTAATTCTCCGGATAACTAACGGCACGGTGCTAACTCTATGCTTGTTTGATGTATACTTCGATCCAAAGACGTGACCATCAGTAAGTAGATTCAAATTATGCTTCACATTCTAATATAAAATGAAAGCAACGAGCCAAGTGGTTCTTAATAAAAGTTAAAAATGGTAAAAGAATTATCATTAGCTAACTTAATTATGTTATTGGACAGATTAATCAAGAATTAGCTAAATTGGGATACTAATGATTAACTGTAAGCTAAGTAATGTGACACAAATGCTCAAAACCAAAGAGTGTTTGGATAACCATTCAGTAGAAAAGCTTGATTATGAATCATAATAAGTTAATTGCATTTAAATGATAAAGCTTTGCTAACATTACTAGAAAAGCTTTGTTTTATATTTACAACTAACAGATGCAGAAACCTGAGTAACCATCAATGATCAAACCGCGATCAGATGTTCTTCTTACACATTTGCTAGATTCCATTCTATTTGGTTTCTTTCATTGTCCCTGCAAGAACATCAGCAAATAGACTTAACAATCAAAATCTGAAGAAAACTAACAAATGTATCATAATAAGTGAGAGGGATGAAGAAAACTCAAATCGAAGATTTGGTTGGTGTTAATTACGTTTACAGCTCTGGATTTTCATCGACTTTGTACATATCTGATGTGATCTCTGATAGCCATAGCCCTGGAAACAGTGTCTGCACATTTACGATTCAGTCAACATGAGAGCCAGAGAGAGATTGAGGAACAGGAAGAGATGAAAACTTACATCCAATTGCTTCTGCACATATTTAAGTCTTCTCTTCGGCTTTCTCGCCGGTCGTCTCCTCGTCAACTCCGATATATCCTGTTCAATCTCTTCCCTGGAGAGAACGACAGAGAACTTCGCCCTCTCTCTCTTCTCTCCACGTCCATCACCGTAATCCTCATTCCAATCGGATCTCACAGTCGGCGGCGAAAATCTCATCCTTGGCTCATCGCCACCGACATTCGCGTTCGGCTCACGACAAGCCGCTCTTCTAGTCCTCAAATTCCACGGACGAGGCTCTGTCGCCGCCGAATCACTAGGCCGAGGATCAATTTCCCCGTCGGCTCCTCCTTCAGCGAGAATCGCGTTTTTTATCTTGTCGACCTCGGTTTGTAAATCGATCATCAGCTTCTCTCTAATGACTTCGATCCTGTCATCCTCGTTGACTCCTTGGCCAATCGCCGACACCGACGCGCTAATCCGGTTTTCCGGGGAGCTGTTGAGAGATCTCCGCTTGTGGTCCGGTTCGGCCGGATCACGACGACTCCTTGAGGACGAAGAAGATCCGTCATGGTTCTGGTAGTGAGAGCGAGGCCGACGCTGGTACTGATGATCGTCTCCGTCGACGGTGCCGGAAGTCGGATTGACCTTGGAACACCGGAGGAGACGATGGGCGCCCCAACTAAGACGCGGTGGGAGGGAGAAGTTGTGGAGGCTTCTGGATTTGTCCGAAGCCATGGCCGCCATTAGTAAAATGAGTAATCGAAAATCAAATTTTCGAGGCAAATCAACAACTTTTCTTCTTGTTCGTTCCTTCCTTCTTCTCTACAAACTGATGGATCGAAATTCTATTTTATGAGTATTCTTTCATCCGTCCTATCATACGGATGCGATTTTTGAGTTTTCTGGTATGGAATTGTAGGGGAGACGAAAGAATGATTTATAATGAGAGAAAGAGAAAGAGAAAGAGAAAGAGAGGAAGCGGTTTTAACGTTGGTGTTGCTTGCAGGGAATGGCTTCGGTGTTGAAATGTTAGATGATTAGGGTGCGTTTGGTGCTGCACACTTATTATCTATGAGGTTTATAAAAGCTCACAAGAGTTTTTTCTATAGTACCAAACGACCCTAAGCCTCCGCTATATGAACTATATCTTTGAACTTTTTTAAAAAACGAAAAATTTTAAATAATTAAATTTTTTTGAACAAACACACCTTATAAGTTATAATACTTGTAAAAAAAGTTTTACGAATTTTAGAGCAAAACATACGACATATTTGGAGTTTTGTCGATCTTCAAAAATTTTGGTATAGTTATACCCTTTGAACTTTTTACAAAAATGATAAATTTTAAATAATTGAATTTTTTGAACGGACACTCTATAAATCATAAGACTTGTAAAAAAATTTCACGATTTTTGAAGCAAAGTATGAAACTCTTTTGGGGTTTTATCGATATCGAATAATTTTGTGTACTATACCCTTTAAACTTGTTACAAAAACGACATATTTTAAATTATTGATTTTTTGAACGGGCGCAATCTATAAACCATAAGGCTTGTACAAAAAGTTTAACGATTTTTGGATCAAAGTATGCGATGCTTTTGGAGTTTTATCGTTTTTCAAATAAAATTGTGTATTATATGTCTATACACTTTGAACTTGTTACAAAAGCGACAAATTTTAAATAATTGATTTTTTAAGGACACAACCTATAAGGCATAAGGTTTGTAAAAAAAAGTTTCACCATTTTTGAAGTAAAGGATCTGATGTTTTTGGAATTTTATCGATTTAAAATTTTCGTGTACTATATACCATTTGAACTTTTTACTAAAATGGAGATTTTATATAATTGAAAATTTTCGGACGTACACATTTTATAAATCATAAGGCTTGAACAAAAAAAAAGTTTTACGGTTTTTAGAGCAAAGTATGCGACACTTTTGGAGTTAAATATCTTGGGAAATTTATGAAGATAGAATTTCAATTTAATAAAGTCCATATCTAATCAAATTCACTCGAGTTATACAAGCCCAAGCCCAATTAAAAAATACAAATCTTGTCGTTAGGATTTCAAACTCTGAATGAGAAATTGAACTTGTGTATTTTATTTTTGTTTTTTTGTAAAGTTATACTTAAAACCGAATATTAATACACAATTTCAAATACACAATATTAATACACACTTCCGTTGTTTACACAATGTCGAATTACACAAGCCAAAAAGTACGTTGTTTACACAAAGTCGAGTTACACAAGCTCAATCGAGTTACACAAGCCCAATAGAATACATAAGTCCAAACCCGATCAAATTACACAATCCTAGTCCGTCGAGTTACACAAGTTTGGGTATTTTTTATAATTATAAACTTAGGTCATATTATGTAATTACTCAATTCAAGACACTTTGTGAACTTTCAAAAGTTTTGGGACATTTTTATAAAAATAAGTGTGGGCCATTTTATGCAATTACTGCATTAAGGACAAAATATACAAATTCAAAAATTCAAGACATGGTTGTAATTATAAAGTTTGGGACATTTTTTTGTAAACTTCCAAAAGTGAAATCCAAGAAGTGAACTTCCAAAAGTTTTGGATCAACATCCCCTTTGACCCAATATAGGGTTTCGTCTCGCTTGAGGAGGCCGGTGTGCAGCAGGTGTGGCTTGTGTTTCCGACTACAAAGACTCCGGCGATACAAAAAATGGGTTTCCATTAGTGGTAGCATGGTTCGGCTCCATTACTGGCGGCAGCTATGGGTGAGGGCGACGGTGGTAGCTCTGGAAGAGAAGATCGAAGGTGTAGGCTCGACGGCTCCGGGTTTAGCGGAGGAGATGCTCGAGGGATCCATTATTGGCGGCAGATTTGGTTCCGAGCAGCCTTGCTGGCGGCTGCAGCCTCCGCAGTGTGGAATTCTTTACAAATTTAGCATGTGAAAAACTGTATAAAATATCATGACAACAACTTAACAAGAATTATATACAAATTCAGCTTATGGGTCTCTACTGCATGTAACATGAATTCCTTACAAATTCATGAAAGATTCATTTTATACATAACAGGCAAGCACATGTACATTCCGGTTCTTTGATGGAAAAATAGAAAAAAGCGAAATCCAAGAAGTGATGAATACATAGCAGGTAGGCTAACATGTACATTCAACTTAACAAGAACTATTTACAAATTCATTGTATACATAACATGTAGGCTAACATGTACATTCAACTTCATTGCAAAAACTATGCACCTTTTACAAACCAAGTTAACATATGATATAACAAGACTTTTGGGTAGGCTTGTAAAACATAAGAGTTTGTTAATATATATTTCGAAAGTAAAATCAAAGAAGTGATGAATATCCAATGAATCCTGAGTTACCGACTCTATTTTGAATACATACTTGTTGCTGATAAGGTAACTTATAATGTCATGAACAAAAGAGATCCGTGCCTAACAGACGGTATTGTGAAGAAACAGTTCAACAGCTATATCTAGATCCTTAGTATGTTCATCATACAAGATTTAGATTTTACAACAGCCAGACATGGATTTTGTAGCAGTCCTAGTGGTGACAAATTAGTGGTGCTGAAACATTGCATACATTGATTGACAAATGATAACTAGTTTAACAGTGATGGAGGTTACATGGTGCTTGACGAGCAAAGATGGTAACGACACAGTGCAACAATGATGAAGTAACAATCAACGACTGTGACCAAACATGAATCAATTCCGGCGTCTGTGATGATTCTTTGTAGCAGCAGTCAACGGCAGCAAGTATGGGCAAACCAAGGCTTCACAATCGGGACGGGTATTTCTTCACAAACCACAAGTCTTTTTCATATTTATATATGATATGTGATGTAATTAAGTTTAGGCAAAACGGTATTTTTGATATAAAAAAGCACTTTACCCAAAAACACAAGTCATACCAAACACGTATTTGTGTTTTACAAATCACAACACTCAAAAAACACATATCACACCCCAAAAACACTAAAAAACACAAATCCTAGTGTTTTTAATAAAACCAACAAACACACCTTAATTGAACTTATTTATTCTATTATTGTTTTTTTTAAAGTTATACTCAAAACTGAATTTTAATACACAATATTAATACACAATGTCCCAATTATGCAAGCCCAAAATAATTTTTTTAACTACGCAAGCCCAATATGGTTTACTAGTTACACAAGGCGAGTTACACAAGCCTATGGATTTACAAAAGTCTATCGATTTATACAAGCCTATCTATTTACACAAGCCTATCGATTTCGATTTACACAAGCCTTTCGATTTTGATTTACGCAAGCCTTTACACAATCCCTCTTACAAAATCATCCAATAGTGGTAGAAATTTCATAAAAGCTATGTTGCTTTATGCAAAATTTTGGAATTGATTTTGTAATTTTATCAATTAGTGGGCAAAATAAATAATTAATTCAAGGCATATTTGATCATTTATCGAAATTGCAAAATGTAAAAGTTTGGGACATAAATGCAAATATATCATACGGGTTGTTTTCTATAATTTACCAAAAACATGTGAAAACCCGATTAGGGTTTTGTAGGAACCTCAGCCTTCTTCAATCCTCGGTGTAGGCGGCAGGCGACTGGCGATCTTCTTCTCCGACATCTCCACGGCACAGGCGACTGGCGGCAGACGGTACAAGCGCAAACTATGGATCCTCGTAACCCTTCTTCTCCAACGTCTCCACGGCGGGTAAGTGGAACCTCTGGTCGCTTCGACTCAGGCGGTGTGAGTCCGCTGATGCGAGTCCGGTTTGTCTCGACGGCGTTGGATTTGGATGTCATTAGGGTTTTGGTTTCTCGTAGCGGTGGTTTTCGGCTTCGTCAAATCCGAGAACTGCTTTGTCATTAGGGTTTACGAGATCTGAATGTGAGGGCATATTATACAAGATTTTAATTTTTTACGTTTTCCCCTTATGCCTCTCTAATTAATTATTTCTAGATTAAAAAATTTATCAGAAAAGTGGAGGAGCATAGTTTGTATCAACGATACAAAAAAGGCTTCTCTACCCATTCTTTTCTATAATTTATTCACGGGAGTAGGAGGTTTGTTCGAAACCAATGAGATTGACCCAAATTTGAATTGAACTTTATAGTTGTTGACACTCGACTCATTTAGAAAGTAAGCGAGCTCAAACCAAGCTTTTTTGAGTTAAGTCCGAATAATTCAGTTAATATAGTATATTTATCGTCAAACAAGTTGACTTTTGAAAAGAATGGGGTAGAGAAGCCTTTTTGTATCGCTGATACAAACTAAACCTTTTCATTTTTATTAATATAAAAAAAATAAGGGAAAATTCCGGATGGTACCCCTGTGGTTTGGGGCATTCCGGATTTTGCCCAGAGATTTTTTTACTTCGGATGGTATCCTTGTGTTTTCATATTTTTCGGAAAATGTCCAACTCCATTTAAATTATAAAGGGATGTTAACTTAAAGTAATTTTTTTGAAAACAAAATGTATGTGCAAAATGTTTAGCCTCTTTTATCTTTTTTTTAAAAAGAAGTTTTTCTCGTTGTAATAAAATAATTTTAGTTGACATCCCTCTACAATTTAAACGGAATTGGGCATTTCCCGGAAAATATTAAAACACAAGGGCATCATTCGAACTAAAAAAAACTTCTCGGCAAAAACCGAAAAATCCCAAATCACAGGGGTACCGTCCGGAATTTCCCAAAAATAAATAAATAAAGTGTAGAAGGGTAAATAGAAAAATATAAGACATATAAAATTCCCTCAATTGTCACTTATGGTTTTCTCACAGCCAAAATCGGTTCCACAAAACCCTAGCCGGTTCCTCACATCATCTAGATTCGCGAGTGAAAACCGCCATAACCACCGACTCCGACCCTCCATAGTCGTCGACGTTCTCCCCTCCGACGGCTTTTGGTTCTTCGTTCTCCCACTCCCACTCCACGAATCTGGCACTTCCGCCAAGGCCCCACTTTTTCCCCTTTTCTTCTTTCGTCGTTAACTCCACCGTTTACCCGTCACTCCTCCTCGACGCCGATTTTGCTTCGGTAAAAAGAGATTGATTCTCTCCAAACTACACATTCTTATGAGGTAATTTTTTCTAGCGAATATCGTCGTTACTTTCGTTCAAAAACTTCGATCATGTATATTCAACGCCCTTACACTGTATGTCGGAAACCACTCCTCTTTTTTTGACCAGCCCGCACTATCAGATCTTGACTATATTTCGATATTATTCTGATTTTTAATTCATGAAAATTTTATTTATCGAGAACCCTATCTTCTTTGATCTTTTGATTTTCGATGTAACTGACTTTCTCTTTTCCGCTTTTTTCGTGTAGTTGAGGGTCCGGGAGGGGCCTTACTCGAATTTTGATGAGCTTACACTCCGGTCTATGACGAAGAGAGAAGAGACTCGGTTGGCATGATGCGGATCTGGGATCGACAGTGGTGTGGATATGACTTGGGTAAATCGACAGACTTGTGTAAATAAATCGACAGGCTTGTGTAAATCGAGAGGCATGTGTAAATCGAGAGGCTTGTGTAAATCGATATGCTTGTGTAAATATATCTATCTACATGCTTGTGTAAATCGGGAGACTTGTGTAAATAAATCGACAAGCTTGTGTAAATCGAGAGGCTTGTGTAACTGGAAAACCCTATTGGGCTTGTGTAAATCAAGAGGTTTGTGTAAATCAATAGCCTTATGTAACTAGTAAACCCTATTGGGCTTGCGTAAATGAAAAATTATTTTGGGCTTGCGTGATTGGGATATTGTGTATTAATATTATGTATTAAAATTCGGTTTTGAGTATAACTTATAAAAAATAATAATAAAATATATATAAGTTCGCTTAGTCCAGTTGTTATAAGGGCAAGAGGAAGTGAGTTGTCAAAAGTTGAACCCGAATCCGAACCTGACCTGGCCCCAAAATTTTCGAAAAAGAGAATCCCGGAACCGACCCGTTTGAAACCGATTTAACCCGAAGTAATTTATGACCCGAAGTAACCCGACCCGATTACCCGACCAGAACAACCCGATAGCCCGAAGTAACCCGACCCGAATGATCCGGTAGCCCGAAGTAAACCGACCCGAATGACCCGATAGCCCAAAGTAACCGACCTTAATTGACTTGATAACCCCATAACTTTTAACGCATACAAATAGGGTATTTTAGGTTACATTGTTAATTTGAGTTAGATTGATAATTTTTTACATGATTTATTAAGACAATAAATAGATAAAAAATTTACCTAGAAATAGGGTAATTTAAAAAATAAGTTAATCATACACCGATTTTTTAATGCATACATCGATTATACAAAGTCAACCTAAATAACACATCACTAATCAACATAAAATTATTCTCATCAATCATAACGGATGACTCGGATATCTAGATCCGGTTAAAGTCATTTTCAACCAAACGGATTAGGCTAAAATCATTTTGATCAAACATATCGCTCAAACGGATTACATAATCATACTATAAGTCTATAATGACATAAGTATACTATAAGTCTATAATTGATCAAATGGATCAAACCGATCCGACTAAAGTCGTTTTTAGATATTATATTTTAGAATATTGATCAAACGGATCAAACGAATATCCACGGATTATTATCCAATTCAGCAAACGATGATAAATTTATTATACATTTTATAACAAACAAAATAGGAAAAACATATATGGATCGGTCATATTAGATATTTGGATCAAACATATTAGTCGGATATCTGGATCCGGTTAAAATCATTTCAATCAAACAAATCAGCCTAAAATCATTCCGATCAAATATATATCTGTGTATAGGTTCTAGAGTAAATTACATAAACCCGAACATAAACTGACCCGAATCAAGATGTAGGCAACCCAATCCAATTTCAAGAACCGAGGCTATCCAATAAGGTGATTACCAATATTAACCTAAAAAATTAATACCCGACCTAAGCCGGTCCGGCCAGACCCGAAATAAACTGATAAAAGGAAAGATTGGTTTGACCCGACCCGTTTCAACCCGAGCCTTTTATGACCTATCCAATTACGACCCGTCCCGTTATGACCCGAGAACCCGTTTCAACCTGAACAAACCGACCCGACCCGAAACAACCCGATAATAACCAAGCTTTTTTTTTTTTGTACCCGATTCGTTTCAACCCGAACTTGTTAGGACCGACCCGTTGGCCCGTTAGACACCTATAAGTGTTTGTCACTTGATAAACAAATAAGTATCAATAATACACAAGTTTACAATACAATATGAGCCTCTAACCCATTTCTTCCATTTTTTATATGCTCATATTCAATTCGTTTAAAAAATAAATTAAAAAAAAAAAAAAAAGCCTAAAATTCAGCCTATTATATTTTCTAGAAGCTTAGTTAAATTTAAAACTTTAATAAAATTATAGACATATTATATTTCTAGAAGCTTAGTTAGAATAACTTAAATCTTTCATTTATTTTTTTTAACTAAAAGAGAGCAAATATTGAATGACGGAGAAGAGCATTGCATTTAAGTTGAAAGATGTGTCCATAGATGAATCCTACTCCACAAGCTATACACAAGATTCAAATTCATGCTCGTGCACTTCAAATCATCCTCATAAATTTCTTCATTTCTCTCCCTCAATATCCTCCCACGTATGCCTACCAATTCAATGCAATACTCCTTCCAAGAAATTCCATTCTTCTCCCCTATTATTAATACCATACATTCTCTCAATTCCTTCCCCTCCAAGCTATTCCAGTTCTCTCAAATTTTCTGTTTTTGTTTAGTGTTCTTGGCTTAACAATGGCAGCTGAAGATTGTTGTGTTGATACATTACAAGAGGACTACGTGCAAGAGAATGAAGAAGAAGAAAAAGCTCCCTCTCTATGCGATCTACCCGTTTCCGGCGTCGATGTGGAGCAGAGTAATGAACGCCGCCAGTCGATGTCTGAATCGTCTGATTTATTCGAATTCCTGACACCGAATAATCTCTCTTACTCTTTCTCATGGAACGATCTTGTTTGGCCATCGGTTTCTTCAACCGCGGACAAAGATCTAAGCATCAAAACGCCGCGTTTTGAGTCAATAAGCGAATTGAAGACCGGGAGTATCTCCTCATCCCCCAGATCTCTATCTCAGTGCCGGATTCGGCGTAATATAAGGACGAATAGATTGAATTGCGACCGATTTCCGTCGGATCGAGGAAGTGTTAGTCAGCAGAGATCGCTGCCCTGGTACTGGCTTGTAGTGAGGCCGTTGAAGCTTCCGGCGATGACGGAGACTGAATGGCGGAGTGGTATTAAGAATCGGAAGTCTCGGTCACCGGCGAGATTGTTCCCAGCTAATGAGAAGACCTCTTGTGACCGGAGCGGATGGAAACTGATCAGCGCTCTGAGCTGTAAAAGCCATGAAACCGTTGCTTCTACGACGCCATTTCATCCGTGCTACTAAAATTTTACAGGTAGACAGATGAACAAGGAAGATGAGTAAAATTCCTGTAAACCGGAGATATTCCATACTAGTACATCGTCGGCAAAGATCTTCTCCTCCGTTGCGACGGCTCATCCACATGCAGAAATAAAAGGGGACACTAGAGGATTCTACCGGAATATTGTATGTTTTTTTATTGTTTATATGTCATTTGTTGTGGTGTATTTTGGCTTAAAGCTTTCAGTTAGTATTCCTACTTAGTAATGTAATGTGTAGTTGTGTACAATGTTCACTTAGCATTAAGTTTAAGCTATTAGAGCTTGTTTATGATTTATGACCTTATTTTTAAGCGGTGAAATTATTTGTGTCGCGAAATTAAGTTTTATCTTGCTTGACTCGATTAATAGTCCTTACTAACTAAACAATCTGAACATGAACACATTCTTTTAAACTCGCTAAAGTTTAGCATCTAAACGAGCCCATTATAAATATACTAAAACTCCGCTGCTACAACATCCTTATCATTTTGACACAATGGTACACAGTTAACTCAACCATCTTCAGCCGACTCGATGCAAATAATTATATATAAATAATGTCTACTTTGAGAATTAATGAATATCATAAATGTTTTCAATAACCAACAAGAAAATCCGTTAAGACTCCTCTCATAACCATCGTCTAGGATACTACAGAAGAAGATGCATACAAATAGACATATAAACAAAATAGATCTACACAAAACTACAAAAGAGACCAATGTCTAGCACAAATGATCAAAGAGTGTAACCTCAACCAGAAAATTTTGCACACAAGCAAGGAACTTCTAACAAACATGAAATCAGTGTATAAGAATTCCTAGAATTGCACGATATAAATGCAGTGGCCAGACAAGTCATGTTCCTCGGTTAATTGCACATATAAACCCCACTCTCAACTTTGTGATCTACCACATAAAAATCAGTAGTACCCTCGGCTGCAGGCCAAATGGACACACCCGAAAGTGACTTTGGTCCCTGTACAGAAAATTTAACATGACAGACAACCTCAAGTTCTTCTTCAATATCTTCCTCGTTAACATCAACCGGCATTCTTACCCTCAGCCTACTGGGTGTACCCTTCAACGGAATCTCATTAACATGCCATCTCAATTCCCTTTCGGGTCTGTTCAAAACAGCTTTTGGTGAAACCTGTAACAATGTTGGATCAGCTGGCAGTTTAAGAATGAATTCAACATTAGTGAGGGGTTCAGGCAATTCAGGGTTTGATATGTATTGTATCATCACAGAAAGTAGAGTCCCACTATGACGTTTAACAAGACGAACCCTCAATGGGATTGGAGTTAAACGTGGTTGCAGACTATACTTCAAAGCTGGTATAGGCTCTTCAGAAGCCTGAGTTCTTACATGAAACATTCCATTACCAAGACTGCTAACACATGAGCTTTGCATAACAACTCTTTTGACATTAGTAGTTCCATCAATTCTGAAGGAAAATTCAGTTTCCTTATCCCCTGCAGTTTTCGGAGGCAGTGTTTTGAGATACACAACGCCCATAAGTCCAACCCTGGCAAGCAATGATTCTCGAAACTCAACACTAATCTCTTCCTTAATATACATTTCAGGACCTTTCATTTCTGTCTTCTGCAATAACAGGTTCTCAAGACCACCACCAGGACCCGGTGCAGGAGCAGCAGCTGTGGGTGCATCAGCTCCGGTCTGCAACAACTCAAGCCCACCAAGTCCTTCTTTCTTCACAACCTTCTTTGAACCAACATACACTGATGCATCTAATCCTCCGCCAAATGCATCACTAAACCCTTCAAAGGTTTCCCTCAAAGAAGCCTCCTCATTACTAAACTCAATGCCACCATAGTCCCCTTCGAAACCTTCAACAGCAATACGAGTCGGCTGAGCAGCCTCAGCAGGTGGCAATGGAGTCACCTCTAAGCCAACCAGAGCCAAAGACAAGTCAGAAGTCAATTCCTTATCCTTCTTAAAGTCTCCCACCAAGGCTTGTGGCTTGTTAATGGCTTCACTAGCTGCAAATGGATCTTTCGTTTCCTGAGATTCCTCCTCTTCCTTCTTTTGCAAAACCGCATCCTGTTCACCTAAGCTCTGGACCACAATAGGCGCTATGCTTGCAGCAACCTCATCACCAACTGCAAGCGTCTCAGGTGGCAATTCAAATGTAGCATTCGAAAAATACCCGACACTGGCTTCGTGTTCGGCAGAATGCACCTCATGATTAACCCAATTATCTGCCCCGCGAACCTTATTCTCACTATCAATTGAAGAATGAACCATCTTAGCGATGCTATCACCGTGCAAAAACCCTAACATAGAAGCCAACCTAATGCTGCTTACACCCCTTAATACAATATCAAGCGCCATGTAAACCTCAGCATATTTCTTCCCAAGCTTCTCCGGGGTCACATCTACACCCCGGCAAGCGGTTACAATTACACTAACGGCCTGATTCACAACGCTAATGCACTCAAACACATTATTATTACTGATATCATCATCGGCAGTGGTGACTCCTAGAACATAAATTGAATTAACAAGACGATAAACAACACGGTAACGAGACTCAACTCCGACAATTACCTGGCCACTGGAGGCCGCGAGAGGGTCGTCTCCGACAAGAGCTGGATCGCCGACGATTTCGACGGACTCGATTGCGGAGGATTGGGGGTGTTTAGTACCGGAAGCGAAGGCGAGACGAGTGGCGCGAAAGGCGGAGAAGGCGACTAGAGCTCTTGCCGGAGGGAACCATTCGCGAGTCTGGAGGAGGATGTCGGGACCATTGGTAGGTTGCAGAGAGAGGGCTAGACAGGACATTGGAGACCTGTGATTCGGATCTCGAGAAATTCGAAAATGGAATGATTAGATCAAGGGAAATTGGAGGATCTGGTGATGGTTACTGAGAGCATCTGAGTTCAGATCTCTTGGTTTGATGACCGATGAGTGTGCCGGAAAGATGATTGAAAGCTTTACAGCAAATTTGCAATGGAGAGAGGGGTGACCGATCGGAATAGTCAAAACGTGCGAATTAGAGGTTGGGCTTGAGAGTGGACCGGTTCGAAGCCCCGAACCGATATTGGGCCGGATGGCCCAGATCTACGACTCTATTAGTCATGTCACATGCGTAGTTAATATTTCATGTTTGTTAGAAGTTCCTTATTATTGTTATTTTGACTAGACCAAAAAAATACTGTTATTTTTAAGTTATTATTACTAGCTTATTGACTTATATGTATTGCGTTTTTTTAGTTGAGCTTAGGGTTGTTTTACATCATTCAATTCAGACCGGAAATTACCGAGCGGTCTAGAAGCAATCTTTGTACAATTTGATTTATAGACACTAGTTTAGTTAAGGTTGTGTTCAGTTGTAGATTAAGTCTATAACGATGTTTAAGAGAAAGATTATTTTAGAATTTTATTTTAAACAAAGATTGTTTTATTTTTTATTTTTTTTTCTCTAAAACCTATGGAACTTTTGTGTTTAGTTAATTTAGATTTTATTATTTATAGTTCATTTTAAATTTTATATAAGTTTTGTTTAGGTTGACTTATCTAATTTTAACATACTTTGGATTGAAGTTTAAATATTATAAAACCTATTTTTATAAAATAATAATGATAATAACAACTTATTTGAATGACTTAACGTTACTTAAACTTCATATTCCATTTCTCCCTAACTTTTGCATTAATCTACAAGATTATAGAGATATTTATATAGTTATTTATCGGTTTTTAAACTATTTATGTATCGGAACAGTTGACACCAGGCGAAGCCTTTCTCCCCGCTAAGAAAGATCCCGCGACGGTCTCCTCCCGATCTGACACCCACCGTCCCTTCATCAGCCATTAACGACCTCCTCCAATCCTCACTCTATCTTAGCAACACTGATCTTCTCCAGATATCTAAATCCACTTCTTCCAAAATCCTAACAACACCACACATCCAACAAAATGTCGCACTCTCGCTCGAATTCTCAAGGCGATACAATCCCTCTCCATCCTTCCTCCCAATCTGATATCGACGAGATCGAAAATCTCATCCATTCCTCTTTTCAAACCGTTCCTTCCGCTCGTCTTCCCTCTCCTCCTCCACCAGCTTCAATCCCTGTGTCATCTGCTCCGGCGTCTGCCCCTTTCATCCCATCCAACCTTATTCCTCCTCCGAATTCCGTTCTGAAGCCGTCACTTTCTCCATCTATCCCTTCGACGCCACCGACAGTACCGGTTCTTAGTGGAGAGCGCCCAAATATTGCCGCTACGGGGTTCGGATCAGCGCCAAACACACTCACGGAACCGGTTTTGGATACGGTTAAACGTGATCTCGCGAGAATTGTGAGTAATTTGAAGCTAGTGGTTTTTCCTAATCCTTTCCGGGAGGATCCTGGCAAGGCTTTGAGGGATTGGGATCTTTGGGGTCCGTTCTTCTTCATAATCTTCCTCGGGCTTACTTTATCCTGGTCAGCTTCAGTGAAGAAGGTATTATAGTGATGACTTGTTGGTTATCCTTCCTTTTACCTCTTCGGTTTTATGTTATCATTGGATGTCTTGCCAGTGCAATTGACACGAATTCTTAATTTATTGTTGCATATTACTTGATTGCAATGTGGATGCTATTTTGGTGAAAATTGGCTTTTGAGCTAGTAGTGTTGTAGATGATCGCTTTTTTTTATGGCTTGAATATCTGGATTTTTATCTGATTTCAATCCAGACATCTTTGGATTTGCTTGCATTTACCATTTGTTATTGATTGATGATATAATCTTTCCACCGTTGGTACTTTCGTGTAATGCGGTATCCACAATTCACAGCTACGCTAGTCACTAATCAATTGTCTCATGTTGAGAAGATGTTAGATGCATTAGCCGCGCTAAAGAATTATTGTAGATGAATGTTATTTGTTATAATAATCGGTTTGATGTATCTTATCTGTACCAGCCATTGCTAGATCGTTGGCACTGCCATCTGATCTTGTGCAATTATCATAAAGGAGTGATAGAATATAGGCAGATCCTAGTTATATAAGCTCAGATTAACATTTGATTTATGTCAAAGTTTGATTAGCTTTTAGAAAGTGACTCCACTAATCTTGTCGGTTACCTACTAGCACTCTTTCATACTTGTGCAAATGATGAACGAAAATGTTACAATGTGGAGTAATCAATAATGACATCTAGGAAAAAAATCATCCAAACTAAACTAGAACTGTCTATTTCAATCCATCTTAGTTCCATTTCCCTGCTTAAACAGGATGACAACATAAAAAAGTTTGCAGAAATTTGATCGATGATCGATCACAAAAGAGCTCTATCTTTAGTTCCACCTTAGTAGATTGTTTTTTCTCTGTACACCATGTTGAATCTTTTCTTTTTATTTTAGTGCAGAAAAAAACAATCTACTAAGCAGACCTGTCTGCTAGCAGCAATGTAGTAACATGATGTCTCTTCAAAACAAAAAAACGTATTAAAGCCTAATATGGCTAAACAGAAACAGAATTAGTAGAAGACAAGTTGAACTTTGAAATGTCTCCTCTCATTCAAGCATACCAATAGACTTATAAAAAACAGATTCTATCAACCCGTAGCTCCAACTTCTTTGTCACCAACTTCCCGCATAACATTGTCACAGCTTCCATCACTTCCATAGAACCTCCGGTCAGGCCGCCAGCAACCTCCTTGCACCAGCAGCCAAGAAACCGTCTTGTCCTACCCAAATTCATACATGCATCTGCATTGATCTTTGCAAAGCCCACATTTGTTCGCTGCCAAAACATTATCTACATGACCACATCCCAAAGTTACTGAACGAAGATTTTTGTATATGATCTAATGACAATGATGTAAATTAGTATAATGGCAATAATGAGCTATCTTACTATTTACTCTCTTAATTATATTCACTTGAATATTTTTCACCATTATGAATTTCCTGCATGTTGGCCTTAAATTCCGGACATTGTGCAATTGAATCAGTAACATATAATTGTGATATAGTCCATGTTTTGTTCTTCAGTTACTTTTACTTGCAAGTTTTTGTTCAAGTTGTGCTTTTCTACTTCCTATTTACTTTCATTTCAGCAGTTACACAATACAGGTAATGTCATGAAAGTATATAGTATTGACACTACTAGTTGTTATCTATTACTATCTTGTCAACTTAAATTTGATGCTTCTACTAAATTATGATTCATGTCCATGCAGTCTGATGTATTTGCTGTAGCATTTGCACTTCTGGCAGCTGGTGCTGTGATCTTGACGTTGAATGTATTGCTTATGGTAAGAATTTAATCCTCCCTTGATGGCAAACCATTTAAGAATCATTTAGAAAGTCATAAATTGAAAAAATAATTCATTTCCCAACTTTATTTGTGAAATTTCTGTACAGGGCGGTCACATAATTTTCTTCCAAAGTTTAAGCCTTCTAGGCTACTGTCTTTTCCCATTAGACGTCGGAGCCCTAATCTGCATGATGGTAGAAAATGTCCCCGTGAAACTAATCGTGGTATCAGTAACCTTATCATGGAGCTCATGGGCAGCATATCCTTTCATGAGCACAGCAGTCAATCCGAGGAGAAAAGCTCTAGCGCTCTACCCCGTCTTCCTCATGTACGTAACCGTTGGATTTCTCATCACCGCCATTGATTAGTAATATCATTCCCTTCAAAATTCATCATATTCCTGAACCAGTAACATCTTCTAGAGATTTTCTGGTTACTAAACATTCCAATTTTGAACTGTTCTTGATCTTATACATGGTAGATGGTAAAAACAAATGGTAGATAGGATTTCTACCTGGAAAAAAAAAAAGATCAAATAAAAAGATTATACATAAGATTTTATTACATTTTCCTCAGACCCCTGACTTTTTCCCTGATATATACTGCCAAACTACTTTTCATAAAACAAGACAGGAACTAGATTTGATTTTACTTTGTAGTTATTCATAGCCTTTTCTTAGTGTCAAGTTAGCATGTACTGATGGTCTATGTTCAAAGGTCCTTTGGGGATTTTCCACTCACAGCCTCTATCCGAAAATATGTTTTAAACGTGTGGTATTTTTGTTTGGTAGATTTACATTAACCATTCAACTTTTTTTGGTCCGTTCATTTTGATTCTTCCAGACTTCCAATACTGCAGAATTTTAGTGAAAAGTAAATTGCACAAAAACACCCCTCAAAAAAGTCAAAATAGTCTGATTTAGACAAAATTGCCCATAAAATAATTTTTAAATCAAACACGTTTAAAATTTACCTTATATTTTCGAGCCAAATAAAAAACTAAGGATAAATGAAAGAAAAATCCAAAAAATGCGTGCAAAATTATTTTTTTATAAATATTACTAAATCATGCTTTAATAAGTCTATAAAATGAAAAGACACAGTAGATCCGATTACATTTATCTACTTTATGTTTAGCGAGCATCTAAAGATTGAACACTTTTCTATTTTTTCATTATGTCACGTAAACCAATTGGCAATAGAGGAATAGTACACCTACCTTATATAATAGGCTAGGAAGTCTCAATTTTCGACGTGAGAACTAATTATCTCCAACACGAGCCACGTAGAAGCTAACCGCTTTGATACCATGTCAGAGTCCGATACAGACGGACCGGGTAGAGCGGGGTCGTGTACATATGAGTGTACATTCGCGTTAGGCCCAAGTCCAACACATAAACCCGATGAGGTTCCATCCTAAAACCAATTAGCAATAGGAGGAGTAGTCCACCGACCTTATATATTAAGCTAGAAAGTCTCAATCTTTCGATGTGGGAACTATTATCTCCAACACACTCCACCACCTAATTGAAAAACTCGAAAGATTGGGACTTCCTAGTCTATTATATAAGGTCGGTGGATTACTCCTCTTATTGTCAATTGGTTTTAGGATGGAACCTCATCGGAAAGAGTAAAAAAATTAAGCTCAAAAAAATAGATTTGGTTTTAGGATGAAACCTCTTTATCATTTTTATATTTTTTATTACATTTTAATCCAAAATTTTTCAAAAACCTCTCAAGCACCCATTAATCCAACTTTTTTTGTTCATCACTTTTCTATTTGTTTATTAATGTGGAAAATAATAATATTAAGATATTAAATGAAAATGCTATGATAAAATAAATATATTCACGTGAATTTTTTAATTAGGTGATGAAAAGAGGGGGGGAAATAAAAAAAATTGTTCAAGACCTCACTTCTGAAATGCTCTGATAAAATAAACATAATCTGAATTTTGCGATCTTGCTAATCCTAATCGAACCACCTTATAGTTTGAATTTCTGCCTAACTTTATCCAACTAAAAAAAGGAATAACTGAATAAGAATATCGTTCACTATTAAAGTTTTTGGGGAAGTATGCCATTGGTGGAAAACACGGGAAGAAGGAAAGAGACATTACGAGAAAGTTATTTGTTGGGAGGCAACCTGCACTATGGAGTTATTATAATGTCTTCCAAATTTTATTATTTATTTTTTTTGGCCCTTTAGGAATTCCGATATCTGAAAAACCCATTTTTAATTTTTAATAGTTCTTTCTAAATTTATTCAAAAGTTGTTTTGTTTCAAAATTTGGCTAAGAAGGGTCTTATTATCCTAGACAATATGTATTTAGTAAGTGTTGGGAATTAAAACAAAACAACTTTTTTTTGAAGAGGACATGTTTGCAAAGAACTGCTCATCCTAAACAAATTTTGAAGCTGGGCTCATTTTTATACTAAGCTATGATATGATACTCGACAATTAAGCTGATTATCTTTTCCAAAATCCACTACCTTGTGTGATTTTATTTATGGCTTTTAGTGGCATCAAGTACCATAATCTATTACTTTTTTTATGAATAAAAGTTTGGTCATAAGCCTGCAGTATATGCTATACTAATTAGTTAGGTACCTCGAGAGCTAGTAAGTTTGGTGTTCTCATATTATTCATTGATTTTGAGATATCGGGTCATTCGACAATCGAAGGAGGGTTTGAAGATTGAAAGAAAAAAAATTGTAAATTTAATAAAACTACACTATTCAGAAATTAAAACAGAGGTTTTGTAATACTGTTTTGATATACATATATTTAAAATCGAAACATTGTTTGACTTGAGTTAAAAAAATAAAAAGTGCAGGCTTTATGAAATGTATCTGTCGATGCATCAATTCTTTGGTATCACAACCAAGCTTTTTGCTATTAGAGACAATTTGGGTTTCGACCTTATTAACCACTTCTGGATTGGTTTCTATGACTTTTTACCGATACAATTTCTGCAGCTTTTCAAGCGTGTTCTTCAGAAGCCTCTGCTGCTTCATTTTTTTTATCTTCTTTTTTTTTTACTTGGATGCAACACAAACGAACTATTTTCTGTGAATTTTGATTTCAATAAGGATATTTAATATGGACTGTTTAGTTATGTGTTTGAACTAGAAATGGTAAAAATAATGGTTAAGGAGGATATAAATTGAAATGAAATGGAAAATTGTTGAACGCTCTTTTAGGTTTTAAAACTCTGATTTTTTTTAAAAATATTTTAATTTTTAATGACTAAACAAATAACATTTGATTGACCAATTTGATTGTGATTCATTTTCATTACTTTCTTTAACCTTAATTATATGGATGTTATTTGTAGCCACAATCTCCAACTTCTGGATATATTATGAGTAAATCAATCAAACTCATGCAGATAACTCTTACGTTCCATTGTTCAATTATTGCATAGTACAAAACTCCATTTCTCTCAACCTTTTATTTATTTAAATTGTTAAAAATCAAAATTAACTATTCAGTAATCATTTGGTCCACTGAAACTCAGAGAACCAAATTATTAAATCAATGAAAATATAGAGTTTATTAGTGTTCATCATATGTGTTTTGAAATATATATATATCCTATCAAACTTCAATGTGTTTTATATGGGTGTGAAATAATTTGAAATTTTCTTTCTCCATAAATCATAAATCATAATAGAGGTTATTATAAGCCAAAGAATCTTGATGAATTATTCAGGGTTTAATTGTTCTCACAACGGTTAGATTTACTATTTATATAGCCCAATGAATATTGATTATATTTAAAAACACATTTTTCAACGAATTGGTCTACACGTTGATTGTGTCCAAAGTTTTATTTATTTATTTTGAGTGTAGTTTATGAATATCTAAAATAGAATGTGTCCTTAGTAATTCGGTTATTTATTAATTTAGTGTTTATTTTCGACCGTATATGTGGTTTGTTTCGACATTTTTGCTGCATATTTTTATTTTAATTTATCGATAGTTAGTTTATAATATTTTTTAAAATTATATTTAAATTTTTAATAATTATAATATTACATCATAGAAAACAATTATGATCAACGTTTTTTATAGTTATAGTTTTTTCTACAAGATCATTTTTCACCGTGAAGTTTTATAAATTTATAAAAGTCATTGTTTACGCAATAAAATTTTAACATTTTCTATTACTTATTCAAAATATCAATTTTCATTTTTAAAAAAAATGAAATATCAGGAATGTAACTTATAAAGTTTGATCCTGTAACACTATTTTCAAATCAAACAATTACTGCATGGATGAAGGTTATATTCTTATACCCTATTACTGAAGAAAAAACTAATGTGAAGATTTTATAAGACAAAAGGGTAATCAAATCAATGTTGAAATTGTGAAGATTTTTACTCCTACATCAAGAAACTCAGACTAAAACCAGAGAATAAAGAAGGCTTCATCAGCTACTTCAAAGCAGCCAACCAAATTAAAACAGAATATTTCAAAAACTGCAACAATCAACATTGCAGAAGATTTTTATTTCTTCTTTTTATTGCCTGAATCGTCAAATAATTAGGGTCTATATATCCGAAGCAGTATAATTAGCACTTGGATAAGATAGAGTATTTATGGATTAATTTTTAAAAATGCTGGTTAAGTAGATCCCTACTCTGGTCTTAATGAGGTCTAACTTATAATATTCAAGATTATTATTAACATTTATAAACTAAATGATTATGATATTTTTGAATTGTAGGATATCATGGTATAAACTATAAAGTAAGTTTTTTTTTATCAAAGATTAAAAAAAATTAAAGAAAAAAAAATTCCCTTTTTCCTTAACAAATATAACTAAATTGAAAAGGAAACTTTGATATCCCTAGTTGAAATATATTAAATCTAATTATTAGTAAGAAAATATTAGTAAAAAACATCGGCAGACAAAATCTTAGTTCATTTTACTCGAAATTACATAAAACACTTGAATAACGTAGAAATGAAAACATTGAAAATAAAATCTTAGTAAAGAAAATACACTTGGCAGGTTAATTTAATTTTGCGATAGTCATATGTCAAGTTGTTACCTTTCTTCGTAAATCCATAAAGTTTTTCACTTACAATATAAATCGCCCCTTCCTCCTTTTCTACAATCTCATCACATATTTTTACCGTTTTATCAAAAAATAGCCCGTACTTTTACGATTATTCCTCAAACAAACGCAATTATTTGAAAAAATATTATAAGGCAAAGCAGTTTGATACATTATACGACACACCGTCTAATAGATTAAAAAGTCAAAATAATCAGCATACGAACGCACCGTCATGAAAACAAAAAACAAACAAATACCAAAACATTGTAACTTGGATCATAGGGAGCACAATGGAAAACACAAATCCAAGTGTCAAGAAAACAAATTTAGGAAGAATATCAAGAACAAGTTGGTTGAAGTAGCATGGAGAAAATTTTCAGTTGCCGCCGGTGAAAACCTCAAAATTGGAATATTGGTCTTTTAATCCTTTACATTCCGATCACCTATTCACAAATACTCCAAATGAACAAATTAAACCCATCATTTAGTCGATACATCAAAATCAAAGACATGTCTCCAAACAAACGGATCATTGAAAGTGAAAAAAAAAAATCTCGAAGTGATGGTGAAGTTTGTTGCTTGTTTGTGTTTGTAAATTTCGTCAAATTGGTACGAAAAAATGGTAAAATTTTTGATCATTGTAGTGTCAAAAGCATATATGTGATAATATCAATGTGACAGTATGCTTTGTCAAAAAATGTAATCTATAAATATCCTTCAAGGACTCAAGTCCAAAGCCAATCTATAAAATATGCTTTGTGAAAACAAAATTATAATCCATAATTTTTGCATCTTTTATAATTAAAAAAAGTTTTTTTTACATTTTTTGCACCTTAATTTAGATTTTTTTTTCTATGTTTCTCCGCGATATTTTCTTGTACTATTAATACCCTCAAGGATCCAAGTCTAAAGTCAATAGATGAAAACCTAATAATAGGTTTTGTCAAAGTTAATTTAATTGTTATCCACAACTTTTGTAACTTTTAAACTAAAAAGCTATGTACGCATTTTTCATCCCAATTTTATTTTATTAATTTTCCTCTAATGTTATATTTTATTGTACTCTTCAATGTTCTTCCTCCGTTTTTCCACCAAAAAAATTATCCTTCGAGGACCCAAGTCCAATGTCAACCGATAAAAATGTGATAATAATATGCTCTATTAAAAGTAAATTGTGACCCATAACTTTTACAACTTCTAAACGGCTAACGTTTTATATACATGTTGCAACTTTTTTCTTCTTCCTATGTTCTACTATATTTATTGTACTATTAATACCCTTCAAGGACTCAAGTCCAAAGCCAACCGATAAAAATGTGATAATATGCTTTGTAACTTATATCCTAATTTTAATTTATTTTCCTTTTTTCTTCCTATGTTCCTGTGTTATATTTTCTCGTGCTATACTGCTATTAATACCCTTGGAGATTCAAAAATTAGGTTCAAAACCAACCGATTAAAATCTGATGATATGTTTTGTCAAAATTAATTTATTATCTTTTTTACTTCCTTTATTTTTATAAATTAAAAGCGGTTATATTGGTTTACCTCCTCGAAGTAGTCCAACCTAAAGCATCCTTGCGGATAAGAACACGGAGTTCGGGATTTTAAGAAAAATTGGTGTTGGGGGTTGAGATTCTAAAATGAGTCAATCGGTCAACAACACAATTGATTTAGCTAAATATATGCCTAATACGGACCTCGTCAAAGAAACAAAGATAGAGTCTAGAGTTGGATATAATCATCTCAACCTCCCACAAACAACTCTACAAACATTGGAGTGCCTTGATTGTCTCATGTAGCCTAGTTTTGAGGGCAAATGATTCAACTTTTATAACCGAATTGATTTTTTTTGTTGGGTCGAGGCTAACAAAATCACCATTGTGATTTCGGATTACATATCCAATAGATGTAATTCTCGAACTGAGTTTAGATTTGTCGAAGTTAAGTTTAAAGAAGCCGGGTTTTGGTTTATCTCATTTGATATTGTGTTTTTTTCCCTTTTGTTTGAGTTATAATTCTTTGGTTGTTGTTTTATGTTGTAATCGTCCTCATCAGTTATGTTTATTTTTTAGTTTTGTATTTGATTTTTGATGAAAATAATTACCTTATTATCACGGTCCATATGTTCATTATTAAAGATAATCATGTTTCTGAAGAACCAAATACTTCACCATACAGTTGTCAGGGGCGCAAATTTGTTTGTTCCTATTTTGTTTTTATTTTCTTGTTGGATGACATGAGTTTTTTTAATTTTATTTTAGAGGTTAATTTTGTTAATTTCGGTGAAGATTGTTTTAGATTTTGGCGATAATTTGTTTAGTAGGAGGACAATACAAGAGCAAGTGAAATATGTTTTCAAGATTATGGTTGCAAAGTTCACATTGCCTTGTTATTCAATCTTTCTTTCGTCAAGTTTTGCATTTGTCGGAAGTCTATTAATTGAAATTTTCCAAATAAAGTTTTTAATTTTGGGTTGGGTATCAAAGTTTTGCATTTGTTTCCTCTTCAACCATATCAGAAACCGATTTTGTAAAAAACCATCAATTTTTACTACATCTCCAAGATAGTCTTTATTAGATCTCGTTTTTGGGAATGATTGTTTTCTTTATATGTCTCATAATATTCGGATTTATGATGTTTTGTACCTCGTTATCCAAATTTATTTAGTTATTTATGAAATGACTAACTTTAATAATTGTATCAATTTAATTAATATTTTAGACCGTTTTTATTAGTGGTATCAATTTAATTAATATTTTAGACCGTTTTTATTAGTGGTATGGTTGTAATATTAATACTCTCAAAGGAACCAAGTCCAAAGCCAACCAATGTTCGTCATCTCCATTTCAAGATTCTGATAGCTCAACAACTATGCACACACTTCCTACAGTAGCAATCACAAAACAGAAAAAAGAAGCCCTTTGAAGAGGTTCACATAGATCTTCAACAGTCATTGTTTTAAACTCAAAAAGATTTTTTCCCCCATTCTACTTTCTTCCCACTTTTGGCTATATAAGCCCCAATCCTAGCCCCATTAATCCTCCGTTTTACATCTCCAAATTCAAAATCTCTGCAAAAATGAGAGAAGTTTGGACAGCCATGGCTTCTCTCATGGGAGTTATAGCGTTCTGTCAAACTTTACTGTCTACTATTTTCCCGCCGGAGCTCCGATTCGCTGTCATGAAAGCTGTTTCTCGCCTTTCAAACTATTTTTCATCTTACTGCTACTTTGATATTACTGAGATCGATGGTGTTAACACCAACGAGCTTTATAACGCTGTTCAGCTTTATCTTAGCGCCGCCGCTACTTCCACCGCAACACACCGACTCAGTCTTACTCGAGCTCTTAACTCTAGTACGATTACTTTTGGTTTGTCGTCTAACGACACCGTTTTGGATACTTTCCGTGGAGCCAACGTGCAGTGGGAACACACCGTCACGCAGCGACAGTCTCCGTCGTTCTCTTGGCGGCCGTTGCCTGATGAACGCCGTGGATTTACGCTTCGTCTCCGTAAGCATCATAAATCGTTGATTCTTATCGCTTATCTTGATCATATAATGCAGCGATCTGAAGAAATCCGCCGGAAAAACGAAGATCGGTGAGTTGTCTTTGTATTTAAACACTCTAAAGTTGATTCAAATGTTTGACACCTGTTTAAATTCGATGAGCGTAAAATTCGGTAATAATGCAGGTATTTGTATACGAATTCGAGAGGCGGGACACTGGATTCAAGGGGTCCGCAACCATGGGAGGCGGTTCCTTTTAAGCATCCAAGTACTTTCGAGACGCTTGCGATGGATCCGGCGAGGAAAACAGAAATCATGGCGGATCTGAAGGAGTTCGCCGCTGGCCAGTCGTTTTACCAGAAAACTGGCAGAGCATGGAAACGAGGATATCTCCTGTACGGACCTCCAGGAACGGGGAAATCAAGCATGATCGCCGCCATGGCTAACTACCTCGGCTATGACATCTACGATCTCGAACTCACGGAGGTAAACAGCAACTCTGAACTTCGAAAGCTTCTCATGAAAACAACCTCGAAATCGATCATCGTGATCGAAGACATCGATTGCTCAATTAGTTTGTCAAATCGGAAACCTAAGGATCGGAGCGATAGGCTGAGTAATCCAGATAGATCATCCGTATTTCCGAACGGATCGAATTCCGCTGAAGGAAGAGGCGGAGGCGCCGGAGGTGCGTCGGGAAATTCCGTTACATTATCCGGACTACTAAATTTCACTGACGGATTGTGGTCTTGTTGCGGAAGCGAAAGGATCTTTGTTTTCACAACAAATCACATCGAGAGATTAGATCCAGCGCTTTTGAGAAGCGGAAGAATGGACATGCACATTCACATGGGATGCTGTACTTTTCCAGCATTGAAAATCTTATTGAAGAATTATCTTGGAATCGAGGAAGAAGAGAAGAAGACGGTAGTAGAAGAGATGATGACAGTGGTGGAAACGGCGGAGATAACTCCTGCTGATGTCAGCGAAGTGCTATTACGGCATAGAAAGGATAAGGTTAGAGCACTGAAGGATCTACTAGAAGAGATGAAGAAAAGAGCAATCGAAAGAAAAAGCAGAGTCATGGAGAAGCTAGGTGGCGATTCGGCGGCGGAAGAGGCAGAGGAGCAGGAGAAAAGGGCGTTGGAGGAAGACGATGACGTGTCAGGCGGTGGTGGTGGTTGGGAAGAGTGTGGGACCAAGATGGATGAGATGTTCGATGAGGACGAAGAAGAAAAAGACAAGAATAATAAGAAGAAGAATATTTGAGAGGCAAGAGTTTATTTTTATTTTATTTATTTAAAATTAGAGAAAGAATGATCAAAGTGTGTTTGTCATGTGTCATGTCATTTGGGTTTACTGTCCTTTTCTTTTTCTTCTTAATTTTATTAATTATTAACCTTTGATCATTTTATGTAGAAGAAAATTACCTATAATTTCCCCTTTGTCTTATGTCTTTGTTTTTTGTTATGTTGTGATGTGGCAAGTTGAAACAGAGAACTGAATCATGTGGGCAAGGATTAACTAATGTGATTAGTTAGGATTACACTAATCTAGAGATTACAAAAAGAAGAGTTTAGGTCAAGGCAAATGGATGATGACAATTTTGATATAGTGTTTAACACTTGGAAATGTAGCTTTTGGCACATTGTGGAATTGTGGGTTGGCTTTGGTCTGCACAACTTGCTCAACCCAAAATGGGATATAACTTAGCAAAGTGGGAGTTTGAAGTTTGCAAAGTTTCCAAATTTTGGTTATAACTAGTACACAAAAACGGTCCCATTGTGTCCCAATTTGAAACATGGTTGGGGTACTTAGCATATGCTTGGTTGAGATTTGAGATCAAGTGGTTTCTTTGAAGTTTGATGTTCGTGTCAGCATCCTCCAATCCACGTCGTATACTTTTTGTTGAGATTGATTCCCGTCAATTTGAAAGAGTGATATTATTCGATCGGGTAAAAAAATATAATTGACTAAATGATTCGGATTGGGAATGTGGAACGTGTAGCATTGTGTGTGCAACTCACGGGCGGAATGAGAGTGCCTCCACAACCTTATTAGGGCCCTGATCCAAATGTTGTAGGAAAACTGGAGCATGAGATCTACTCTCAATGAGAGTGCAACTCACAACGTTCGAATTCATTGGCTAAAATTATGATTGTTGGAGCAACGTCGAATATTGCAAGAAACTAAACTAGAGCATGAGGTACACTCCCAACGAAAACGAGATCTCCACTCATGTCGTGTGTTGAAGGTGGACTATTTTTGGTTTTATTTATTTAGATAAATAACAATCACGTTTAAAAAGATTATCGCAATATAAAATTTTTTTAATGTCTTTTAAAATGAAGAAAATTGATTTTTTTAAAAAATATTTATTGATTCGAATATAGTATTTTTGATGTTTTTTTTTATGGGAGTGATTTGACCTAATAAATATATTTAAAGAAATGAAATGCAACCTTACGTTTGTGTGTTGGCAAATGAGAGTTGGATGATTTATGATTCCACAATAAGATTATTGTCCAAGTAATGAAACCACCATAGCTTTTTAATGGATGGTGATTGTAAGGCATGTCAAAATGGTCCTAATCTTCAAGTAATTAGATTCTATTTCTTATACTTTATCCATTCTAGATATGCTTCACTATTTAGCATGGACATAAACTACACTAACTACTCTTAGTTTATTGTAAAGTGTATGATCAATCGATGACATTTCATTTTCTTTAATGTAGTGCTTATATTAACATGAAAAATCCAGTTTTCTAATATCAATTTTACTATACATATTTTTTTGATGATATTTAGTGAGTTTTTACAACACTTTTTCAACAAACCAACTTAATATTATCCATTTTGTGGCCTGTACTCATTTCCTTGATCCTATGTTATTATTTAATTAAATGGTGGGAAACATACAACAACAAAAAAACAGATAAATTTAAAATGTACGAATAATTATCCATTAACATTTGTCATTTAAAAAACAGATAAATTTAAAAATAATTTGAGATGTAATTGGTGCCCCTCGTCACAATTCCGCAATTTCATAAATATAAATTATATAATCCAAGTTGATTAGGTCGATAACCCAGAACCTTATATAACAAAATAACTTTTTCTTTATATGATTTACATTAGCCCTAAATACAACATTAATATGGGGGGTTTAAGTTACGGTGGAGTGATTGAAAAAAAACTTGGAAGAAATCGGTTATTGGACAAAGTCTATCGAGTATCGATTTATACAAGGCTAGATTTGTTTGATTTACACGAAACTCGATTTACACAAGCCTATCGATTTACACAAAGCCTATCAATTTCGATTTACACAATCCTATCAATATACACAAGCCTTTACACAAACTCTCTTATAAAATCATCTCACACTGGTAGAAATCTCGACCCCGTTAGACTGGATTAATGAAAGTACAAAAGGTGATATGGAAGCTCAGTAGGTGAAAATAGCATAGGAAGTTTCATTCAATAGTTTTCAAGTATCACGACTAACAAGAAACAACAATATAATCACAAACTAAATCAACCACAAAATCGAATTTCATTATTCAATTAAAAAATAATTAAATGAATCACATAATTAGTAATCCCAACTGAAAATATATATGAAGGATACCGAGAAGAGTTGGTGGTCAAATCCTCTGTGCAGGCGGGTAAGTGGTTCTCGATCTCGCAACCGTCACTGGTGCCTTTTTCTTCGACGCCTTGATCTCGCAACCGCCACTAGTGAATGGATCTCGATCTCGCAAGCAATCAAATCCTCGGCATATGTGGGTGAGTGGATCTCGATCTCGCAATGGCCGTGTAGGATGGTCAATCTTCTCCAACGTCTCCATGGCTAACCACCAACTGACAATCTTCTTCTCTCCAGGTTTTCTTCTCTCCGGTTCTAGTTGCTTCGACTCCGGTGTGCGTGTATGATGACCGACCACCGGATCTAGCTGCTTCGACTCCGGCGGTGCGAGTCCGGTTACTCTCGACGGCGCCGGATCTGGACATCATTAGAGTTTCTGGTTTCTCTTAGCGGCGGTTTTAGGCTTTGTCAGCTTCGTCATTAGGGTTTACGAAATTTGAATAAAGCGCATTTATAGTCTTTGAATATATGTTTCCCCTTATACCCCTCTAATTAATTATTTTTAGGTTAAAAATTTATCAAAAAATGGGAGAAGCCTAGCTTGTATCACAAAATAGGCTTTTCTACCCCATTCTTCTCAAAAAAAAGTTTCACCTATAATTAGATGAATCTCGACCATTAAATGATAACTTGACAAGGCTTCTATTCAGACACATTAATTATTAATCCCAACACCCATTAAAAACCCCTCTCACACATAGCGTGTGAGAGAGTAAAACAACAATCAAAAAAAATTATCGGAAAAATGCCTACCTCGCGCACATAAGGTGCAAGAACCCAAAATCTTGGTCAAAAAGCACTTGCAGTCAAATTCAGACATATTCTCTCGCACATAATGTGCAAGAGGCAAAATATAAATTAATCCCGTGAATATGTTCTCCTCCTTCCCGATGCTCCTCCATCCCCATGTATTCCCTTACCCGTGAGAGAGAGAGGAGCTAAAACACATTAAAAAATTTCCGAGAGAGAATAGTCAATTTAGAATCTTTTACACAATAATGGTGAGAACCGAGGTTGAGAGGGAAGCTGCAAGAAAGAGGCGTGTAGAGAGAATTGAGCGGGAAAATGCCGCTATATACGAAGTTGCGAAAATCCGGTAATTTTCAAGCAAATTTGTAATATATTGATTTAGATTAAATTTATAATATTATATTTAACTGAAATTTAAGTTAGTACATTTTAGATGAAAATTAAGTTAGTATATCTTAGATGGAGTTTAATTTAGTAGGAATTAACAAGTTTACATGCAATTTATAATTTTGTACATACAATTAAAAACTTTAATAAGTTACATGCAATTTAAAATTTTGTACATACAATAACAACTTTTTGTATTTTATATATGTTAGAAATTTACATGCAACTTATAAATTATTAAGTATGCAGTTTAGTGTGCTTGGTTTTATACTTAGTTATGAAAGACTTCTTATTTTGCTTTTGTAGCCTCCAAAGCCTAATCTTAGATCCTTCAAGACCACATCTTGCGGGATAGTAGAGTAGTTGATATGCACTTCAAGTTTTTTTTGTTGCGTTGGATAATCTTCAGGCTTCTATTCCTAGTTTCGATCTTTTTTGTTTTTACTTTCAATAACACCGTCCCCTTAAAGCCCAACATGCTTTGACAAGTGCTCTTTTCGGTAGAACAATGCAGGTTATGGAAGCGAATTTTGATATGACCCTTAGACATAAATTGATTTTTAAGTGTTTGTAATCACTGCATAGTCAAGACTTCCTTCTTGCCATACCCATTGAGGGGCTTGAAAAATGTATGTCTCTAGTTGAGTATCACACGATCCTTAAGTATCGCCTTATGATTCCTTGTTCCCGGCTGATGCGACTTGTCCTATGTCCAATTGTCGGAGGGCTTTGTATATATGCTTTTGGGAGCATACGGTTCATTTTAAAGAACTCCCTTACTTCAAATATAGGCATTATTTAGTTCGTGATGTTTTGTGTGACGTGTTTAGAAGAGCGAAAATTTCGGCTAAGAAGGAGGCGCCTAAGAGAGATCTACGTTAAGGCCGGTGGATGTGTTAATGCTTGGATGGGTCGGCGGAAAGCATGTTTGTATTGATTTGATGGAGGTTTCTCATCTGGTTAGTTTGGGTAACAGCCCTTTGGTGGTGGGTGGCCCTCAATGCGGCCTCTATGAATGTGGCTAAACATGAAAGAGCTTGCCTTGAATATCAACATGAGTTTCTTCCATTCGCTTTTGACACGTTTGGATTTCTTGCGCCCGATGTTGTCGAGATTTTCAAGAAGGTGCAGCGGGTCTTTTATGATAATATTGGGTCTCTCATGTTTTAGACATAGTTTTTAGGAGGATCAATATTACTATCCAAAAAGGGGTAGCGACACAACTTATTGTTCGCATACCTTATAACTCGATATAAAGCACGATTTAACTTCAATATAAATTATGAAATTTTTAAAAAAAATATATATAAAACAAATTTGTGACAGAGTAAACTTATCCTTTTAATAAATCGGTAAAACCCTAATTATCAATCTACCTTATTAACCATCGTTAGATTTCTCACATTTATAAAATTCCCCAAAAAAAAATCTACCTATTTTTTTTCCGATTGTTAATACTTTATATAATTTACATCGAGTTAGAGGGGAGATGGGCAAAAAGTTGCGCCGCCAACCCTTTCTGAATTACAAAACCAATTCTCCTAAAAACAACATTTGACGACCTATGAGACATAACGTTATCGTGTAAGACCTGTTGCACCCTCTTGAAAATCTCAAAAACATCGGGCGCAAGAAAACCAAAAGTGCCAAAAGCGAACGGAAGAAACACATTTGGTTTTCGATACAAGCCCTCTCATGTTTAGCCAACTTAGCAGATGATGCATTAAGCGTCGCCTTACCCACCACAAAAGTCACGTTGCCTAGATTAACTAGTGGAAAAACCCATGTCACATCAATACAATCATGTTTCTCGTCTACCCATCCAAGCACTAAGACATCCGCGGACTCAACGTATATTTTTCTTCACGTGGATCTGTCAAGAAGGTCACATGTTCCTCCTTCTTAACCGAAATTTCCGTTCTCCTAAATACGTCGCATAACACGAAACAGATCATGCATATGCTTGAAGCCACGAAGCTCTGCCTAATTAATGAAAAAATTAAACTTATGAAGAAATTTATTTTAACGAATAAGTAATAAGTATAAAAAGTAAAATATATGAAAATATAGGTGGAATGGAAAAAAGTAGATTCTTCGAATCATAGAAGGTCCTATGATAGTGAAATGGTAGACTATGGTTGTCTGTCTGTCACGGTTAATACAGCAGAACCTGCCATTATTGTCATTTATTATTTATTACACTGCTCTTTGCAGGATTATTGGTGGTCAAGATTAACTATAACTGCCTTTTTTTACATGATTTGACTTTTCCACTGTTACCACTACTTTTTCTTTTTTTTTCACTTTCAACCCTTAGAATATCTCTTTTTACAAAATTAATCATCAATTATACAGTTTTACACAAAAACAACCTTAAAGTTTTTTTTTTTGTTAGTGATTGACTCGGGCCGGACAAAGCTTTTTTTTTCCTTGCCCGAAAATTTCCTTGTTTGTGACTCGGACTGTGACTCCGTGCTCCAGCTACCGATTTTATTTCCTTAAAACCAAATAAAATCATATTAAAAATGTAGAAATATTCTAGTCTAATAATTGTTGCTACGCGTTTAGCTAAGTAGTTATTTAAAGTAGGTCAATTGGGGTTTTAAAATGAATTTGGTTATAAATGAAAATTTTTACCGATAAAAATAATTTTGAGGGTGATTTTGTTAAAAAAAATCAATTTAATGGGTAATTTTCTGGAAATAAATATTTTAAGAGTGATCTGTGTAATTTGTCCTAAATGTGTTTTGTTTGTTGGTTGGGAATTTATCCATTCCAATAAAAAAAAAAAACTAGAAGTGGAGATTATCCATTGAAAATTTAGATTAATTTAATTCATGGACAAGGGAGTTTTGTTTTGTTTTGTTTTTTTGTTTTTTGTAAGAAATCAATAAGAAACATTTAAATTTTAAAACCTAACTAAAACTAAGGATTATTGATCAAAGACCAATATCGAACCATAAAAGTAGAGATGAGTTATTCTATTGGAAATAATTAATCTTTGTAAAGACCATTGTAGAATAATTCAAAGTTAAAAATGCTTTAGCGCCACCGAGCTTCTTGAAGATAAAGAAAAGGCATTCTTTGTAACTGTATCAATAGATTCAATATGCATTTGACTCGCACCCAAAAAAAAAAAATCAATATGCATTTGACTTGCCTAATTAAATGATAAGAGAGAGCTAATGGCATTGCCTAAGAGTCATATTGAATTGTAGATTAATTTTTATTGAACTCGATACTTCGTGCCTTACAAAGAAGGAGCTTTTCAACCTATATCATTACGTGTTGATTTCATCTATACACATTTTGTATCGTCGGTTCAATTTAAAAAGACGACTTTCAAAGCACCGAAAAAACCACTAATTTGAATTGATTTGGGATTGACTCGGCTCTTGTTTATGTTTCGAAGTAAGATAGATGAATGAAACCGGCGATTTAACTAAAACAAAAAAAAATTCGGCAAATAACTATTAGTTTTTTTATATTTGACGGGTCTAACCATCTTATATGTGAAGGGAATGTCCGTCAAGTGAACCCACACATACAAAGCTATGAGCTTTACCCTAAATCGGTTGACAATAGGAGGTATAACTCATAAATTATATGTTAAGCTCATATATTTGTGAATTGTGATAGTCGATGTGAAACATTACAAGTAAACGTCTTGATAATAACTGTTCATTTTGAACCTCTACACCTACAATTTGCATATGTTTAAAAACCTTCGACCGTTGGTTCGAGTTTATGTTTTTCCAAACCAAAAACATTAAATAACAAGTAACAACCAATAACAATCCTTAGATGTATTAATTTGGTTTATTTTTTTATTTGATACATCTGGATTGACAATGATTTTAAAAGTTTTTTTTTTCTTTCTTGGGCATAGATTCCCCACATTTGGTGGTGTAGGAGTGAAATGCCAAGAAGTACAAACTTGACCAATTGGAAAATGTCATACGTAGCAAAACCAGCTAGATTTTCTTGTCTTAAGAGCAAGTACACGACCTAGTCTGTGTGTTCCAGCTTTGGTGTCATATTCACATGAAACTATTAACTTTTGACAAAGCATTATCACATTTGCATTGTTTTTTAAAAAGAATACTTTTCAAAAGAAATATGTTATTTAGTTAGTTAGCACATTGCTGTATTTTGTTACTTTGTTCTAGTAGTTGCAAAAGTTGTGGGTCACGTTTAGGGTTCCACAATTTCCAATTATGAAGCTTTTTTAGTTTTTGTCTACCAAAATAATTTCAAAGTCACTGTGTGATTCAGAGGTTCAAATATTATCACATCATAGTTAAAACAAAGTATAACGAGCATAGTGCATACAGTTTCTGTACTAGCTCTGCTCTTTTTGTGAGTTAGTTTCGAGTTTTGAGAAGGAATTTTATCGGGCTTATGTATTAAGTTCGGACCTAACATACGTATTTACTTGTACGTGTGATAAAACTCTCACGTGAATTTTGATCCATCAGTATTTCACAAAGTATTAGAGCAAATTCTTGACTTATTGAGCTTGTCCGGCATTTTATAAAGACTATGGACTATGATTGTCCCGTCCGATAGGACTAGGCTGCCTTAAGACATGTAATCAAGTGTCAATCGAGTCAGACAATGTCACTTGAGGAGAGTGTAGAATTAAGTATTTTTACATCGATAATAATGGCATTACAGACCTGGTATATATAAGTTCGATGAGTTACTCATCCTGTTGACAAAGCTCATCGAACTTATGTGCTTGGCTCGAGACTGTAAAAATTCTCGCGTCGGAAATTTAACATTAACATGCGAACACAAACACGAAAAGAAATTATATTAAAATTTTGATAGCAAATATAAAAACAATTCTTCATGTACAGAGAACTATCACATGGGGAAACTAATGTACAAAATATGTCATCTCTTTGCAGCAGAACTTGACATTGAAGCGTGACTTTGTAGTCAAAGTTGTAATCTTCAATTATAAGATCTGCAAATTCAGTGTAAATAGGAAGATATTTATTCTTATATGCATGGATAATATGATTGCGTATACACATGTTACAGATTTTTAGATCCCATATTCAATTATGTTATAATATATATTCGATTTTTGGATACTAAACAATCTGTACTCAAATATCACAAGTTTTCTAGATCTGCAATGGGCCATACTTGGGTCCAAGTTTTATTAATGGGCCTCCATTGGTTTTGCACGGTGTATTTTATTGGGCCATATTCGGCCCAATATGTAATTTCATGGAGAAAACGTGCCCAATAGTTTCCAATGCTACTACGCGAGTTGGTTGAGAAACTTATACATGAAATTGCACATGCAGCGTACCCGTTAGTCTCGTGAGTTTTAAGCATTTGAAATTGAAACCGTAATAATTTAGAAGTAGTTCGGATTTGTATACTCGTATTCAGCTCGTTTGAAATCAAACTTATCCGATCGAACTAATAGTATGAGTGAACGAGCTCGAGTAACTCAAGTGATACAATGACCTTTTTAAGGATTGTTAGTTGAATCGAACAAAGTCAAGCTTTGAAATGCTTGTGCTGGAACGAAAGTACCAACCTTAAATTTTAATCGAATTAAAAAAATTTCCCACATATATATAAAGATGAAGTATAACAAATATTATTCAATATATTGTGTGTTAATTCAGTAAAGGCTAACCAAATTCTAGCCATAATTTACAAAATGATAACAATCAGACAATCACCAAATCAATGCACCAATACAAGCGTCAAAAATCACGTTCTTATATATATAATTTCACCTCAAAAAATGCAATGAATTGAATCCACTTTTCCGGTACACCATGATCATATGATGATCATGTGATTAACTAATCAGTTTAATTAATCACGGATCAATCAAGATGATAGAGCTTAGAAGGCTTAAGATCCAAGGTAACATTAAAGTATCTCAACGTCTTAATCCACTTTTCTGGCGTCTTCAAAAGATGAACGGCGACGGTCTCCGGCCAAAGCTCATGACTACACTTACTCGCCGGGTCTGGATAATTATACATTCCCCATTTTTCATTGAACCGGTTCTTGCCCCGTTTCCCGGTTCGCAACAAAACCCCCAAAATCTTGTCTTCCGGCCCCACAAGCCGGTCCGGCGGAATAATCTCCGATTGCTCTCCTAACCACTCCACTAGATCCCATGAAATCAAGTAACCCATACCCGACATGTAATGATGAAAGGCAAACGGGTCCATGCTCTCGCAAGGGATGACGTACCCGTAGTATAAGTCCTGACGCGGTAATGACGTCAGCGACTTGGCTAGACTCTCGACTCTAACGTATGTGTCGTCGTCGGCTTTCATCACGTAGTGGTACGGCGGTTGCTGGAGATTTTTTCCGCCGGATAATATTTTCGGGAGGCTGGCTAAGTAGTTGAAGGATTTACCTCGATTCATGTTTTCTGTACAGTTGAGAATGATGATGTCATCGTACCGGAGAATCTCGAGGGATACGAGGAATCTTTGTTCGTCGGAGGTGATGTTGCAAAAGACGAATTTGACGTCGACCCGAGTCCGAGGGGGGCGTGTCTGGATTCCGTAGACTTGCCGGAGGAAGTTCCGTCGATGGTAATTATCCGGTAGAGTTAGGATTCCGATGAGGATTCGGAGATCGGAATCGTCGCCGGTGGTGTTGAGATCGACGCTGATACAGCGGGTGAAGTGGGAGAGAGAGGTGAATCGAATCTCGTTGATGGAGGCGATGATGCAGAGGAAGATGATGAAGATGAAGGAGGAGATGATGAATCTTCCTCCATTTTTGCTGTTGCACTTTGTTTGGATCGAAGATTTGGGCTTCATAGTCTAGAGGTGAAGAAATTATTTTTGCCAATATGTCAGGCTTTTAATATTTATAATTTACTTCTATTGTGTTCATCGCCTAATGTTAGGCCGTGTTTGTTTTACTTCATTGTGAATTTTAAATATATTTTTTGACTTTTGGATCCAAAAGAGATGATTAAGATTGATTCATCCAAAAGCGAATGACATACTGAATAAATAAAAAAATATTGGACAATTAAATTTAGTATGAATATATATTCATATAAACCCAAGTCAACTATGGTGGATAATTTGGTAAGTTAGCACAATAAGAATTAAGAAACAAACAAATAATGCCAAAATAAAAAATAAAAAAATCTTGTAGTAAAAAGCTTTTTTCTTATTTTCTAAAATATTATTTGTATCATGAGTTTGGCGTACAAAGTGAAAATGGAAATCTCACATGCTTTGCTTTAGCCTAACTGTTGTTCAATTTAGTAGGCTGCATTTCATGTGGTTTGGTCACATGAATATGATAATATGATGTGAGTGGAATATGGCTTAAGTTACTCTTCCTTGCTTTTTGTGTTATTGGGATCAGTGGTCACGTGGGACTCCCTTTCATTTGGGCCGATTGGATTTGGGCTAGGCCCATTATTACTTGTTGGGCTTGGTTATTGGGCTGATTGCTTAGTATTGTATCGTGGTCATATCGGGCCTGGGCTACCTTACAAGTCAAATTTCATTTTATTTCACATTTGTATCATAATTTGTTTATATAGATATTAATTTGTACTTCTTACCCAAAAAAAAAAAAAACTTTGGATCCTTAATGAAATTTTTTTATTTAAATGAGTTGTTGATCTACGTAGCCTAGTATTTTATCCCAAAACTTGTCCTCTTTGCTCAGGACGATTTTTATGATGAATGAAAGTGGTTTTCCAAGAAAAAAAGGCACGAAGAATGTTATGATATAAAGAAAATTTTTAGTAGTACATCTAAACAAATCAAAAAATAAATAAATCTTGTTGTAGATAATTATTAAAAGAAATCCAAAATGTAATATTTTTTTAAATAGGAAACAAATATGATAGTTTAAATTTTAATTTTAAATAATCAATTTGCAACAATTATGTAAAAAACAATATTTTAAAAAAATCCGAAATCCGAAAGCTTAATTTTAGTGTCTAATTTAAAACAAATCCGAAAATCTTCATATTTTTTAAAATGGTATAACTTTAAAAAAATCCAATTATATATATTTATGTAAATAATCATTTAAAAAATCCAGTTATCTAAATATATGTAACTAATCATTTAAAACAAATCCAAAAAAGTCTTTTTTTTAAATAGTAAATAAATCTGAAATTTAAATCATCAATTTGAAAAAATCTCAAAAAATATTTTTTGTATAAATTCCAACATTTATTTTTTATATATATATTTTTTTTGTGATATCCGATTTACAACAATCCAAAAATCTAAATATTTGTTTGTTATTCAATTAAATAAATTCAAAGACTTTTTACAGTAATTGATTTTTTAAAAAATAAACTTAAATTGTTCTAAATAGTTGAATTTAATCAAATAGGAATGTTTTGTGTAAATCGAGACGACTTGCGTAAACTGAAAGAGGTCTTCGATAATCACAATTTTTTTGTAATGTTATGTTTGTGTAACACTAGTTTGTGTAGGTAGACATTAAGCATGACTTTAAAAAAATAACAATAGATTACCAAGTTCAATTAGTTAGGTGTTATAAGGATGGGAGTAGGAGTGTAAATGGGAAGGGGATCCCCCGAAATTCACAGATATTACCCGTCATAGGGACGGGAATGGGGATTTTAAATGGGGACGGGGATGGGGAAAATTTTGATTCCCCGCTTGGGACGGGGATGAAGATAGAGGTATTCGCCCCGCTCCCCGATCCGTACCCGAACCCGCCGGGGAACTCGATGGGGAACCCGATGAGAATCCCCGTTGGGGAACCCGATGAGGATTCCCGTTGGGCCGGGGATACATAAATAAAGAAATTGTATTTATATAAGATTTTCATTGTAGTTTCAAGTTTAATTCAAAATTTGCCGATTTTTACTAAAATTTCAAACTATATACACTATTGTACTTTAGTATCATGCTCGTTCCTACTTACACAAAATGCATTTTAAATTTAAATATGTATTTGATAATTATATGAGTAAATTATGTTAATACCAACATAGCTATATTAATTTGGTTTTCGATCATACGAGGGTAACACCCTTGCAAAATTTTTAAATACGTCCTAAATGTCAAATCGCGATGATCAAATGCACGACATACTCCATGTTTTTTTGTTTATGTGTCTTACTCCCTCAAATACATGTTTTGACGTGTAACATAAATTCTAAACCGTAAAATTAAATGATAAAATAATATAACACTTTATTCTGAGATCGTAATTTAAATGTTCAATAAGATATAACTATTTAGTTTACACCGGTTTGTATTACGAATCTCGATCCCACTTGAACGAACAAAACTTCATATAGACACAATATAACTATACTTTGACAAATTTAATAAGATGATGCGTTAAACAATCAACAGTCACGTCAACATTTCAATTAAAATGTACATTAATATAATATAAATTGACATTTATCTTGTGATCATAAACTAAAGATTAGTAAACTATATAAACTGTTGTACTCTTAGGCGTAAGAGTATTATACTCGTTCTTACTTACACAAAATATACTTTAAAAAAAAAATGAGAATAACATTTCAATTAAAATGTAAATTATATGCGTAAATCATGTACATGCTAATGTTAACTTATATTAATTTGGTTTTTATCATATGAGGATAACACCCTCATAAATTTATGAATACGTCATAAACTTCAAATCACGGTGATCAAATGCATGACAAACTACATGTTGTGTTTTTTACATGTGTATTAGTCTCAGATACATGTTTTGGTGATGAAACCTAAATCACAAACCGTAAAATTAAAATGATATAATAATATGTCACTCTATCTTAGATCGTAATATAAATTTAAGTAAGATCTAATTATTTTAGTTTACCCTATGTTGTACTACGATATTGATCATACTTGAATGAACGAAATCTAATATATATGCGGTATACCTTTACTTTGGCATATTTGTATATTTCTTATAAAAAAATGGAGTTCTCTTCTTTCTTTTTTTTCCTTGTATTTTTAATTTATATAGTTAAGCAAAGTAATATTTTTGTATTTTATGGCCTAATTTCACATTTATTATCCGAGTTAATGTTTTTATCAAACTCCTGAAAGTTAAACGGGAACGGGGATGGGGACGAAGAGTTTTACGGGAAAAACCCATAAAAAGTTAAATGGAGAAAATTAAACGGGGACGGGGATTTCCCGATGGAGATGAATATCCGACGGGAACGGGGATGGGGACAATTTTCAATACCCGAACGGATATGGGATGGGGATGGGGGACATTATACTTAACGGGGATGAGGATGAATATGGTGTTCCTCGCCCCATATCCGACCCATTGACATCCCTATATGGGAGGGAGGGTTTGTCATCTTCAAAGTCTACTAACTACAAAATTTATATTTTTCATTGGACTTTGTGTACCTCGGATCTTGTGTAACTCGACGGACATTGTGTACCTCGAGTGGACTTGAACTTGTGTAAATTGAGTGAGCCTGAGCTTTATTAAATATATTGGTCTTGGACTTCTATAAATTGGAATTACCAATTAACCCTTTTAACTAATCTTTATTATTTTATTATTATTATTTTTTTGATACAAGGTAAAGTAAATAGGAGGGTCAGTTTCTCGGAATCAACCGCACTATAGCATCCTTTCGGATGAGGTCGACAACATCATCTGACAGTACGTCATCTTCTACTGTGGTTGAGTGGCCATACAGAGCAAGCTTGTCGACAACCTTGTTAATTTTCCTAAAAAAATGTGGAGGACACTTGACTTATTAAAGCAGGTAATCAAAGCCGAAATGTCGGATATAATCATATACGTCTCTCAATAAACAAAGCATCTTACTTGGTACATTATAAAAAAATTAGCTTAATTATCCATTTCTTTAAAAAAAAAATATATTGAAGATTAAATGTTTTAACTTTTCCTTTTATAAAGTTATGGTTGGTGGAGAGTCTTTGCAAGACAAATTTAGACTGTTCTTCAAAAATGTTATTAAAGACCAACAACATTATTAAAATAAAAGCCTAAAAGCAGTTAACACATGTTTATTTATTTTATGGACGTAGTCTATCTATTATATAAAAAGTTGAAGTAATTTGTGTCACATATATTTAAATATATGGATTACGAGCTAAACTACTTAATACAATATAATTTTTTTTATTTAGATTTATATAAAATTAATATGTATATATAAATTTAGAAAATATTTAATAAAAACAATATATATTATCAAATTGTTAAAAAATATTTATATTATTATTAAAATTATGATAAAGACAACACGATATACGAAAATAAACCAGTTTTTTAAAAATCTTACTTGCAATAGTATAGAAATGAGATTTTAGATTATTGTTGGTGATCTTATCAAATTTGACCCAATTTTAAATTAAACGGATTCAAACACAAAATTGGATATATAGAACAAAAACTTAAGAAAATAAGAGACAAAGAAAAGGTTCAACAACAACATTACCAACTCTCATGCTTCAACTTATCCTTTAGTGTAAAAATTAATAATTTTAATTTAGCCTTTCAAGAGAAACAATACCAATAATATGAGCCGTTTTTGACCAAGTCATGTGTTCAATGAAACTTCTCCTCGACTCATAACATATTAATCACCATAAAGCCTAAACAAACTTTACCTAATCTAACATTTGTATATAAAACCAACATTTAATCTTACATAAAATAAATCAACATATTTCCAATGCCTAATTATATTAAAAGTTTATTTTTCCTAGATACCAACTCAAGATGTGAACTTTTACACAAAACAAGTATGATTACATTTTGGATAGTTGACACAAAATATTAGGTAACGCACCAATTGTCGGGGGAACGCCGAAGGTAACTCAATATTTCACTTTTCATGAAATAAAGGTTTTATAAAAAAAAAAAACAGCGGTAAAAATTCTCAGTTAACTCCGCAGCTATGACGCCAGCAAACCGTCATCAACAACCCATAAACGGCGGGACCCACCAATTTGTGGTTGAAGTAGGTGAAGTGGCGTCGTTCCCGCAGAAATTTAAATTAATTTTTTTTATTTAGCGGAAATCATCTCTTTCACCAACTCCTTCTAATTTTCCTTTAGTTCGGTCACTCTCTTTCCCACTTGGCAATCCCCGTGGTAGGTGAATTCCTACGTGGCATTTTCTGGTCAAACGTGACCACCACACACCTCTCCCGTTTATTACATTACTAATTTAGTCTTCACAACTCTCTCTTTTTCTTTTTTAAAAATCATCAAAAATATTTTAATTTAAGATATTAATTTTAATAGACCCTCTCTATTTTAATATAATTGTCCATTTAAGTTTTTTCATACATATTAAGACAAATGGAAATAATAACTAAAAGAAAATTTGAAAACAATAAATGTAATTTCCAAATTACAATAAGAGATTAAATTTATTTTATTTATGTTTTTAATCAATAAAAATTATAAAAGGTTTAAAACAATAAATATAATTTCTAATTCCGAATTCTATTGCACTAAAAATAATAAAATAAAGTATACACACAATCAGGTGTTTGATTATTATTATTTAGCAACTAATATCAAATTATTACTTCACCAACCCCATCCATGAGACCATGACTCGTTCCCCTCCGTCACCGCGTGAACCATACCTAGATCCATTCAACGTGCCGTTCTTTCATTTGTCTTTCACGTAGATTCCGTCACAGTTAAGGTGAAGAAAAAACTGTAAATAAATAATATCATAAACTAAAAGGATATTAGCGGAAAATGATTTATTAGAAATTTTGCAAAGTATTATGGGTTAAAATTAATTTTAACATTGTGATTTTCTATAAATTTCATTTTAACGTGTTGTTGTTTATTTTTTTCAATATTGACATATTTATTGGGTGAATTTGTGCTATTTATCGTAATTTATAAAGTAGTGGATACCTTGTCTTACCCTTGAAAATAGATATAATACCAAACAAGTCCTTCTCACCAGCTCCCTCCTACCACCTACCAACTTGCTCTATATTACCAATTACCAAATCACAACCCAAATCCTCAGGGACAAGAAACACAAAACAAACCTAAAGTAAGTTTCAAATCCCATAACCTCCCACCAAAGTAATATCAATTAACTTCAGTTCAAAATTTCCGGCAATGGAGATCAAGAAAAATCAGGAAATCATCTTCAAATCAAAGCTTCCAGACATCGACATTCCAAATCATCTCCCTCTTCATACTTATTGCTTCGAGAAAATCGCCGAATTCTCCTCAAAACCATGCATAATCCATGGTCCTACCGGGAAGATCTTCACCTACGCCGAAGTCGAGGTCATCTCCCGACGAGTCGCCGCTGGACTCCATCGCAAGATCGGATTTCAGAAAGGTGATGTCATCATGCTCTGTTTGCAAAACTGTCCGGAATTCGTGTTCGGATTTCTCGGCGCTTCGTATATCGGCGCTGTGAGTACCACCGCGAATCCGCTATGTACTCCCGGGGAGATCGAGAAGCAGGCTAGGGCTTCGAAAGCCAAGGCGATCGTTACTATGTCGGCTTTTGCCGGGAAGGTTATGGAATATGCAAAGGAAAATGGTATTCAGGTTTTGGTTGTTGATGAACCTGTACCTGAAGGTTGTATGGAGTTTAAGGAGTTGATGGCGGTTGATGAGGCGGAGATGCCGACGGATGTTGAGATTTTGCCTGATGATGTAGTGGCGCTTCCGTACTCGTCCGGCACCACCGGACTTCCCAAAGGTAAAATGGTTTTAAGCCGTTTAATCTATCCTGTAAATCTTACAAATCCTTTTATTACCTCTTTTGTCACACTACATATCTATAGTTGTCATATGTAAATTATTTCATGCAATGAATTAGTTGGATTAGTTGACTTATGTTAAAAACAAATAACTGAATTCCCTTAATCAAATTAGAATTTTCATTAATTCTTTAATTATAACTAGATGATTTCCTTGATTTTCGTCGTGAGACAGATGTCAATATATGCCTTACCTAATCTTTTTTATTTTCTGACTCAATCACAAGAAGAGAATATAATTATTGCATAAGTTATTACGAATCATGATCATAAAGGTAAAAAAAAAATAGAGGTTAGAAAATACATCAATAATTAAAACAAAGAGGAGAATATCAATTTAGAAATATAAGTAATGTTTTGTAGATAAATACAAGATTTTTTTTTACGATTAATAATGCCTTAATTATTTTAATTTATGTAACTGTAGAGAAGAAAAAAACCGCGCCTCAAAATCAGGAATCACTAATTACATTTCCGTTGTAACTTATTTACCATTTAGTTAAATAAAACAAAAAAAAAATCAATAATTAGTGTTTATTACCAATAATAATGTCTAATTTAATTGAATGATTTAGATATCTAGAATATAATTTTTAATGTGCATGGACTTCTGTAAAAATAAGGAGAGGGAAAATAGTGTTAAATTCACATATTTGAAAAAATGGGTGGATATATAAAAATAATGAAAGGGCATTATTGAGTAATTGTTAAAGTTTGGTAGGAAATAATGAGGTAAATTCCAACTTCAAATTCTCATAGTCACATGCCCCTGCAAGGTTGCAATATTACCAGCAGAAGGCCTTACCTACTTTACATGCAAAATTTCATTACGTAACCTTTTTGAGAAATAAATTAGAGAAAAATGCGCTTTTGTTTAGACGGAGTAAAAAGTAGGACAAAATCAAACATAGACAATTTCGGTCACCAAATATGACATGAAAAGTCATAATTGCCCTCGCAGTCCTTATATTTATATTTGTTCATGGGGTTTGGGTGGTTGGATGGCTCCTAAAACATGGCCCATTTTATTAAAGATTTAAATAGCTTTGTCTATCTTATAAATGCTCACGTCCTTTATTTATTTTTACTAATATTTTAAAATGAAACATATTTTTATATTTTCTTACGTAATTTATTGATTAAAATATTTCATAAAAACTTAAAATAAAAAGTTTATAGCATATTTGAAATGATATTTCCGTGCTCATTAAGTCAACATCTGCAATGGCGGGCTATCTTTGATTTTCTTGGGTCGGGTTGTTTTCGAGTCCGCTCGTTTTCTGGTTGGTTCAAGTCAACAATGCTTCAACGTTACCGAAAACTTTTAACACATTATTAAGTATGTGATTTTGTTTGTGTAGGAGTGATGTTAACCCACAAAGGTTTGGTAACAAGCGTGGCACAACAAGTGGATGGAGAGAACCCAAACTTGTACTTCCACAATGAAGACGTGATCTTGTGTGTTCTACCATTGTTCCATATCTACTCTCTCAACTCGGTTTTGCTTTGCGCGCTTAGGGTTGGTTCCGCGATCCTCATCATGCCTAAGTTCGACATTAAAACAATGTGTGAGCTTGTGCAAAAGTACAAGGTTACCATTGCTCCTTTTGTGCCTCCAATTGTTCTTGCAATCACCAAATCTCCTGATGTTGAGTCCTATGACCTCTCTTCTATTCGCCTTATCATGTCCGGTGCTGCCCCTGTCGGTAAAGAACTCGAGGATGCCTTCCATGCGAAGCTCCCCAATGCTGTTCTTGGCCAGGTACTTTTAAGGATAAGTTGTATATGCTTAGATGAACATTTTTGTAATGAACTTATAAGTTGGCATATTTGGTTACTAGGCTGGAAGCAATTAATGAAAGTTGCAGGAAAACATGTGAAAGATAGAGACATGAACTTAATGAATTGCAACAAATCAATATCTATTCTTGTAGGGAATTGGATGAGAAGGACAATTTTCTTTGAATTTAGGCAATAATAAATATAAATTTTTTTTTCAAGTATTAGCAATTAGTTATGATAAGATGTTGTATTAATCTTGATGATTGTGTGTGGAAAACAGGGTTATGGAATGACTGAGGCAGGGCCAGTGTTGGCTATGTGCTTGGCTTTTGCAAAGGAGCCTATGGAAGTGAAATCGGGAGCTTGCGGAACTGTGGTTAGAAACGCGGAATTGAAGATTATTGATGTGGAAACTGGAGCTTCATTGCCTAGAAATGAACCAGGAGAGATTTGCATTAGAGGAAGCCAAATCATGAAAGGTTAGCTTCACCTAACCTACCTAATCTCAGTTACTTTCTTGATCAAGATTGTGATATGTAACGTCTTTATCATAATGTTATATTGCTTAGTATGATCATCATGCATGTTTTGTAACAAGAATTGATATGAACTGCAGGTTATCTGAATGACCCAGAGGCGACGAAAAATACAATCGACGAGGAAGGATGGTTGCACACCGGCGACATTGGATTAGTAGATGATAATGACGAGATCTTCATAGTTGATAGGCTTAAGGAATTGATTAAGTACAAAGGTTTCCAGGTGGCTCCTGCAGAGCTTGAAGGTCTTCTGATTAACAATCCTCACATCACTGATGCTGCTGTTGTTGGGTAATTAATTAATCTAACTTCTTCATTCTTAATTACCTTAATTAGATTAAAAACATAGATTGCAGAACTGATTGATTTTTCTGTTAATTTGTGATTCAGAATGAAGGATGAAGCTGCCGGTGAAGTTCCGGTTGCGTTCATCGTTAAATCGAACGGGACTAAGATCACTGAGGATGACGTCAAGAAGTACATTTCTGATCAAGTAAGTACATAGATATTCTACATGAATTTGTTGACCTAATTATAATTACGCTTAATATAATGGTCCAATTTTGCATGTTGAACTTCACCACTTCTTATCCAGAAATAAATGGCCGGTCTTTTAGTTGTGTTAGTACACCTACCATAACTAAGAACAAATGATTTCACATAGTATTTATAAAATACTTTAGTTTTAAGCTATTGTAATCAAATATTATAATCTATTATCAAATTAATTGCTTAAAACTACTTATTTTAGAATAACGTGAAAACTATGATATCCATCTTCCTTGTCACAATCATCCAACCAACTCTATAATTTTTATAAGTCTCCTCCCCTAGACATTTAATAAAGGAAGGACATTCAATGTAAATTAAAATATGTAGCTAGGAGCTATTCATCTTGATGCTCTTTGATGATCATCTCTAATTCGAAGTAGTTCATCGAACTCATATATAAACTCGAATTGCAGGTGGTGTTCTACAAGAGAATCGGTCGAGTGTTCTTCGTGGACTCAATTCCGAAGCTTCCATCCGGAAAAATCCTTAGGAAGGAGCTAAGAGCAAGGCTTGCCAATGGGATAACCAAATCTCACTAGGATGCGATCATTTTTTCAACCAAGTCTAAGAGTCAAAAAGAGTTGTATTTCAATGTTAATTTGCCAAATATCATGTATGTTTCGAGGAAAGATCGTCGTCATCGTCATCCTCTTTAAGGGGCTTTTCTCCTTGTATCATGTGGAGGAAGATTGCTTGCAAGGGAAAATCTCTAGTTGCAAGACATATAATGTCCCTTATCTATATGGTTTGTTTCTTCATATTTAGTTTTAAAAATCAAAGTTATGAACCATGTTGGATCACTTGTTTGGATGATATTATTTATTTGATGTATATTGGTTTACATACTAATTTTTGTCCCCTTTTTATTTTATATTGTCACATTCAACTATTTGGAGGTCATTTATCAATAGATAAAAAGGAAACTAATAGATTAAAAATTTGAAGTAATATCAAAATAAGAGACCAAATATTTTTTTTATATAGTAAAAAAAAAGTTCCATTTTGGGCTTTTTCTAAAGCTATTTGAATAAAGATCATGAACTATTACTCTTTACATTTATCAAAAACAAATTTACGATTTTCACATGTATATTGGGCTAGATTAAATATAGTTAGATGGAAGTATGGGCTTGTAGAACTATAAGCCCAACAATTCTTATTGTGTTCTTATGACAATAAAATTTGCATAGATATAAGTACACAATCAATCAAAAGACAATAAAATAACGAAATTTTACTTACAAGTATTGCCTCCTTTCCAAGAGTATACAAGTGACTTATTCTTAAGGTTATCTTGCATGGAGTTTAACGTATACCTATACGAAAAAGCTCTTTACATAATCCATTGCATAAAAATACTCTTCGAGAAGTCGCTCATCAACCCGGTTTCTCAACAATTGTGGTAAAAACAACCAAGTTGCGGTGATCGACAAGAAAGAACTAGTTAAACACATTGATGTAATTCGAAAAGGTTTCCACCCGAATTTCCGGGAGATTTCGTGTTTTAAAATAACTTCTAACGCTGTGCATACACCATGTAAGATGAAAAACCATGTAACCTCCCACGTCGGCCTGACTCGTATGTATTGATAGTATGTCAACTCGTGCATGAGACCGGACACTGTAAATGAACCGAGTAGTCCTGCAATCATACCTCCTCGTTTTCCGAGCATTGGCGTAGTGATTCGTCGAAGCGGATTGTAGACCGTTAAACGTAAGATGCTCGAGGTCATCAAGTTCCACCTAATGAGTACAAACAACTTTGTTAATCTTCCATATTTTGTAAACACAAATCATATTGTGAATCTCCCAACCAAATCTAGGGTCGTGTGTATCCAAACACAACGACCTTATATACTTGAAATTTTTTTTACAAGTATAACAAAGAAAACATGTGTACTTAAATGGGCGTATCATCTCAATCTTTATATAGCTACTCCACAAACGTGATAGAATTCCAACACATAGAGTCGATGAGATTTCATCTTAAAATCAATTGATAATATCAATAACCCAACCAATCACCAACTTCTGATATATCTCAACATGTCATGTAACTACAACTACTAGGAATAAAATTTAGTTGACACTTAATGGGTCTGACATCTCAATATCTACATATGCCCAAAACCCAAAACATGAACTCGACAAGATCTTGTCCTAGAATCAAATGATAACACGAGGGCGGTTCTCCCAATATACTTATATATAATCAACAATTATACAAAACTAAAATGTATTTGGAATTTACCTGCTGCCCCAAAAATCTTGCAAGGAAGTAGCCATAAATGGATTTCTAAACTGAGGATCAAGATCAAGCCCTATAAGTAGTTTCACTGGGATGGCAGTGACAGCCAATAGAATTTCAACGCCCAAACTCACATGAGTAAAATACAACACTTGAACCGTAGGGTAATTAAACATCCTCTTATACGTAAGCAACTTAACAGCAATTACAAACAAAACGAGCTTCCTAATCATCATCCTATTAAAGAAAGAATGAGGCCCGAAATCCGGACCCGATTCTTGTTTGGCTTTGATAGGAAGAAGAGCAATGGCAATGAAGTGTTTGAGCGATAAGGGCGTGTTTGTTTGGGAGATTAACGGGCCTAACCCGAGAGCAAAGAGAAGGATCTTGAAGGTTCCTAACCATGATAGGTAAAAACCAGTGACTGCTGCGAAGTTAACCGAGTTTAGGGCAAAAGGGAGGACCGTAAAGAGAACTATAACGGGAAAAACTAATAGGATTCGCGGTAACCCTATCGGGATTTTTGCGAGTGAATAACAATACATTGACGAGGTGATTGCGAGAACCCATATTTTGATGAAGATACTAAGTTCTTCCTCCATGTTTTGGTCAGATTTCGAAATGGCGAGGAGGTTGCATGAAATGTACAAATTGACAATGTTTATATGTGTATATATATATATATGCTAGTTTTTTTCTTTTATGAAAATATATATGCTAGTTGGGGAGATCATAATTACCACAATTTGTTCATGATGCGAAAATCACGCATCCTTGTTGTTTAAAACTGTTAGTTACGCAATATGTGCATGATATATGTGAATTATTTTATTAGTTAATTCATATTACGTGCCTAGGAGATCTATCCAACATGCAAGAACTATCTTTCGTACGAGGAACCTTGTATATATTTTTAAAATATTATAAATTCAAATGCTTACATAACAAAATATAAATGTCTCATACAACAATCAAGATCTCTCGTATTGTTTTTTTCGAATTTTTTTATAAAATATTTCCGATTTATTTTTGTGGATTCCCTACTTCTATAAAATCCACTGATTTAACAAACTCTGTACAATGAGATTTGATAAAATTCTTCATAAATAGAGCTGAGTTCTTTTGCGTGGAGCACATCTTGTTTATTTGAGTTTTGTGGAAGAAAACCGGAAACTCAAGAAATAGTCCAACTTTGAGATTTTTATTGCTAGTCTCTGAGAGTCTTTCTCTACACTGATTTTGTTTCTACCGACATGTTATCATAGCTCTTCCTCATTTTAATTTTCTTGCGCTTCATTTTGTGCTTCTCTTTAATCGGCTTATGACGATACAATTATCGTCTATTGTGTTTCTCTTTCTCCTTTCTTTATCATAACGGTTTTTCTGTTTTTCGTTATCTAAAAAAAAGTCTCAAGTAGTTAGCAAATCACATTTGTGTTTATTACCTTAAATTTGACTTTGGTTTGTTCTGTTCGATAGGTTACTATCATTAGACATCGAATCGGAGAATGTAATGCCTTTCGACAAGGAGACTCTTCTTGATTTTGGCTCATGAACCCCATCATAGTATTGACGTATTTTCCAAAATATTGAATATTAGTTTCACGTCACTTTGAGAAGAAAAAGAAATGCTATCTATAATTTTTTTTAAAAGTGCTATCTATAATTATCTTAAACTAATTATGTTTTGACAATATATGAAAATGGAGAAATGTAAGCTTTTTAATACGTTATATTTTAATAGAAAACTACAATAAATTCATCATATATTTATTTTATTATGTTGAGTAAAGTAGAGAGATAAAGTAATTTCATTACCCAATTTATTATATTATATAATACTAAAATATAAGTGAATATTGTCACGTGTCATTACTATATTAAATTCGTTACGTGTTATTTTTACATAAAGTCACCTCACATTTTTTTCACATGTCATCTTTAGGTTATTCCACCTCATTATTTCTTAAAAAAAAAATATACACATTAATGAAGATATTAATATGTATTATATCCTAATTTAAGACTTAGAATTATATAAATTTGGAAAGACTATATTATGAATAACGAAATTAAAATATATATTAGACAATAAATTTTCTACACAAGATGAAAATTACGGAGAATCATATATATATACTGATGTCATAATTATACTATATATAACACTTATAATATATATAAAAAATTAAATAAACTATTTTTATCGTAACTTTCTATAAACATTTAATATTGTAATATATAAAGATGATCATATTGCTCATTTTACTCTACTAACTTAAATTTATTATAATTAATTTTTTTTAATCTTATTATCGCAATAGATTGGATCATAAGTATAAAAGATTAATTTAAACCAAATCCGTGCATGGCACGAGAAACTAAACTAGTTCGTACCTATATAACATATATCATCGTCTCGACTCGTATTTAGAATCGATTCACATGCAATAGCTCGATTTTTTTAATTTTTCTTTTTACTAAATTTAAATGATTAACATGCATCTATGTACACATTAGAAAACCTTTTTCACTACATTAACTCTGGTTGGTAGCTCTATTTATAGTTTCGTACGATAGTCGATACACATATATAATATAGTGATTATCAATCAAAATCAAGATACCGACGAAAGCATATAGTCACAAGTAATGCCCTGTATTCAACGTCATGCAGGTATACATATCATAAATGCGCAAATTTATTTACATATTTTTAACTAAAACTCGATCAAAGATCTTACTGCATTCCTAAACCAAAGTAAAATAATTGCTATTAGAGAGCGTTACTATTCGGAGATAATACATTCTCACGTCTAAACTGACAATAATATATAAGATCCGTGTATTGTCAATTGATTTTTAGATAAAATTTATTGAGTTTATGTGATGGGCTTGAGTCTAACTCACATGCCACTCATATACACACGATCTCCGCTTCACGGTTCGTCTGTGGCGGACTTTAACATGGCATCAGAGTCAAGTTAGCCTATAATTAGCTTGTATAAGGTCGATGTGTTACTTCTTTTATTGTCAATTATGTGATGGGTTTGGGCCTAATTAACACACATGTGTTTGTATGCACATGATCCATGCTCTACAACCGGTTTGTGTCGGACATTAATGTTTACCAATAATCGATTTTGGAATCACTCAAATCGATTCTTAAGTTTGATAGCAAAAAAAAAAATTATTAGAATCATTTTAATCGATTCTTGCGTTTGTGTCGGACATTAATGGTTATCAATAATGTACTTTGGTTACTCCAACTTTTCTTTTTAAATATAGTGATTTCAACCCAAATGTTTAATTTATAACCTTAATCAAACACAATGATTCGAAAACCGGATTATATTACGCCTCATTCTATTCCGTTTTCTTATTCCAATTTGATTCCTACATGAATACAAACGAGCACATAATATATTCCTAAACCAACGTAACATAATCACCTTTAGTGAGCGTTACCAAGAAAGTCTTTCTTGGTACAAGTTACATTTCTTATGCGTCACTATACGTTACACATTTTCTACTTCGTTTCAATAGAGAAGGATTGTCTCTTTGGACGTAGGAATTTAGTGGGAGAATATAGTCGAAAGAGAAAGAAAGCCGAAAGAGCCGAGATGTATGCAAGCACTATGGATGCAATAAACCCTACAGCAAGGTATCCACCCACTTGGTAGCAAAATCGAGTGTACATGTTACACAACTTCTGCCATTGTAACGGTTGGTTGCCAGTCACTGCAAATAGCGACGCCACGGTTGAGGCACAATTGGTCGCAAATACTAAGTATACCACCACCTGCATTCGTCGCTAAATTTGTCACAATTAAGAATTTGTACTTCTGTTAACATTAGTTTCGTACGACAACGTTTTCTTGACTCGTATATTTGAAATTTCTGATTAATGGATTTTAATTTTAATTCTGATTAATATCCTTGGATTTTTACAATTTTTATTTGTGTTCTTCCTTTCACCCAAATATATGTTAAACAACTTAAACTTATCCATTTTCTTATTTGAAAAAACAAACAAACAAATTTTTTTATAAGAATTTAGCACTTAAAGTTGTATGTTTGTACTATTGTCTAAATTTTATTTTGATTGAATTTCTTTTTAAAAAAACAACTAGATTATCGCAACTTAAAAAGAACAAACGTCAAAACCTAAAAATTACGAGTAAGAATTTGAAATTAAAGATATGCTATCATCTTTTTTTTTTTTTTTTTAATGAAATTAAAATATGCTATCATCTTGTAATTAAAAATGACTAGAGTGGTCTCCATCCCTCTACATTAATCGTCGTAAATTTCTTGGCCGGCCATGCCAAGACTAATAATAGACTTTGACTAATCCAAATTGAGGGCTGCATGATTAATTGTCCTTTCATTTTTATACATGTTATTTTCACATATTATTTATTATTTTCTACAAAAATTTCAAATAGCCTTGATTATTTTTAGTTCGTTTTTGAAAATATATAATAACAACTACTTTAAAACAAATATTGAATTTTTAAAACATACTTATGCAAGGGAAGGGAGTACAAATGTTGAAGCCTTTTTTAGGTTTGCATGATAATTCAGAATTTCACTGAAAGTATTATTTGTAAAAATTTGGGCATTTTCCCTTTTTTTATTTCTATAATTACTTTCAAGGTATACTAAATGTTTATACTAGGGGCCATTTTGAGCTTTCATAGTTTTCCATTTTAGTTATTTTAAATTTTTTATTATGATACAAACACTTTTTTGTTGTTGTTAAGGTTTTGTTAAAAAAAAAAAAAAAATTTAAAACAAAGTTATGAAATCCCAATAACCAAGTGGTGAACCAACTCAAGTTTTGTCTATATATAGTAAAAAGTTTTAAACTTAACGCGATAATCTAAAAATAACTCAAGCCATAAATATATATGTATATGTAAGTGAAATTAAAGGATTAAATTCGAGAGATTGTTTGAAATTAATTGAGTATTTACCTGATCCAACAAGAAGGATACAGCCAATAGAAGATGTTTAAAGAAGGTCAAATTTGCAGTATGTTCCTCAGTGATGAATAAGCATCGCATAAGCTGAAGAAAGCTATATCCCGCAGCTACACAAACCACGTAGAATTGATATCTGCATCCGTATTATAACATCAAACGTCAACATTTAACTATCTATTGTTCATACTTAAACGAAAGAAAGCACGTCGATTCATTAAATCTTTGATCGTCGAATCACTTCCTACCGACATGTTTCGGGTTCGGTTTAAGGAGAATCTTATAGTTTTACACCAATATGCAAACCCTAAAATCGGTTTTGAGAGCGATGAGTTGAATAGGAATGTTATATATACGAGTTGAACAAACTAAGTTTTGACACGATCAATCTTGACTTGTTTATAAGCTTAAAGTGTAGCCGAATTCGAGTCGAGCTTTTTCAAGTCGACTCCGAGTTGTTAGGCTAACTAACAAACATATAAAGTTATTTTAATTGAACGAGCTAGCCGAACTTTAACATACTTAGACTGATGACGTAAACGAGTTAAACCCAATTTAAAAAATGAGTTTATATTCAACTCGTTTGTCGAGCTCTTCCGAGCCTGGAAATCATTAGCAAGCCTAGAAAAGAATGAATGAATGAAGGGAGAAAAACTTACACAAATATGTAGATATCTCGAAAAGTAGCTTTCTTCTCGAACACATCAAAGAGAACTTTGGTTTGGGAATTTGTTCTTATCAAACAAGCTGTGAGGAGTAGCAAGCAAGTCGCGATGAACCTCGAAGCTCCTTCTGATCTTGGCATCTGGATCTTCATCTCTCTCGATCTTTCTTACTTAAACACAAGTTGTAGGATTAGTTAGTTGAAAGGCATTTGCTAGATGATATATAATCGTATAGCAATAAGTTTTGAGCGAGTATAATAAGTATATAAGAGCAATTAACATGCACGTCCCATGGTAGCTATGCTTACCCTACATGCAAAATTATTAAATAATAACAACGACAGGCAATTGATGCACGAACTTAATTAGTTATGGGTATGTTTCATCTACCAGGCCTTTGATATAGATTGATGCATGCTAGTTGTACACATGTAACATGAATGCATGTGTGTATATGCAATAGGGTTGGGTTCGAGTGAGTGATTTTCAACCCAAGTAAGAATTGAAAACCTCCTATAATTATTTGAACAATTGAATTCAGTTTGTTTATAAATGAGTTGAACATGAACATGATAACTTTGGCTCATTTGGCAAAAGTTTGGTGTTCGTCTAAAATAACATCGTAGGTTTGCAGTATTAGTCCAATTGTTCAGACTATGTTCGAGTTCGCGATCATTTTTCCAATCAAGTTGAGCTGAATATGAAAATATTTTTAAAGTTAGTTAAATTTTAGATTAAGCGGGACTTAACTTTTTTAAATAAGTTGAGTTTTAGCATGGGAAAGTTGAAACCTATGCGTTGTAAATAGAAGTATGTATCAATTAATCACACTCCTCCATGCTTGCATGAACATTGTTTTATTTTAGAAACATTATAATTAAAATAAAAATGTTGCATTCGTTTCGACAATCTCATAAGACAACTAAAAAGTCTTGTTAAGTCCATGTCTAGTAAAATCCGAACGAGGGTGTTGGATTGAGGTCGTGTACATACGAACGTACTTGTGCGATAGGTTCGAGCTTATCCCATAAATCTAATGATGGTTTATCCTAAAATAGTAGAATCAATTGACAGTAAGACGGAGTATGTAGTCAACCGACATTTATACACTAGACATACGCAATTGGCTGGTCCTTGGACAAACGAATTTAGCATCTTACTTTATAAAGAGTCTACCCTGGACCACGTTAAATACGTTTTATAACCGATTAGAATTATTGCTCTGATATCAAATTGAAGTCCGAACGAGAACCGTATAAAAAATCTCATGGACATACGAGTACAAATCAATGTACAATAAGATTAATGATCCACAACCTCAAAGTCTCCCAACTTTAAATGCAGAATGTTATTATCTCACCATTAATGTCTTATTGTCCTTACTCCTAAGTGGTAACATATCTTACATGCATGCATCCATGTAAGGAGGGCCACCGACGGATCCTCTAGGATACAGTGACTTATATAAATATGTATATATTTAACAAACATAGGATATTGTTTTAATAATTCATCCAAACCTCTCTTCTTATCATTGTACTAAGAAGTTTTCAATACCCATTAATTTCGTTTTTTCAACACAATTTTTTACAACTTATTAAATAATAATTATAATAAAATTATAATTAACTTTACTGCTAATGAACATTCGCGTTATTAAGTTGAAAATAAAAACTAATAATTATTTTTTAATTCACCAGTTAAAAAATGTAACTGTTCGATACTATAATAAAATTTAAAGGGTTTTTTTTCTCCCCCCCACAAAAACGGTGAATAACTTGAGAGGTTAATTCCGGACTTTATTGAAGGGAAAATAAATTACAAATTGACACTCCGAAAAGCAATAATCCCCTGAATATCGTTAGATATTAGAGGAATTACCCCATCCGGTGGTTCAGTCAATATATGATATCCAGAATTAAAATTGAAAGTTAGAGAGGAAAGAAAATTCGCATCAAAGTTCACTTCACGGTAAATGTGTCAGAGTCGGATATCCAAACTTCTACTTAGAAAGCCTTGACATTGTGTTATAAGGCTATGCCAAGGGGGGCGGAATTGTAGTATGTGATTGAGTAGTGTTACAGCCAATTGAGACTCAGTTTCAATCAAAACCTTACGGTAGCCCATATGAAAACTCGAATTCCCTGAGGGACATGGAGCTTCCAGATGTGACAGTACAATTGACAATTGTGGTGTTCAACTTCGGTCTCATTAGTCAATAAAGCATATGTAGATTTGACTATGTAACTTCCATCTTGAGAGTATTTCCAAGAGATGTGATCTTTGTAGATGACATTGCGGTTGACTAGTCTGATAGGAGTATCTGAACAAGGATTGTCGCTGGGAGATGGTCAGAGAAGGCATGCCATTTCCAACCTGAAACATCATCCCAATAGTCGGTGATTCTAGATTGAAGTTCATGATCAAAGAGTGTAGTGGGTCTCTAGTGGTGGAGAGGGCGATCACTAACCTAATTGTTGATCCAAAACCTAATGGTGGGTCCATCACTAACGTTCCAAATTAATCCCCGGTTCAATACGGAATTAACACCAACAACTAAACCTCTTAGAGTCGGGAACCTTTCTTAGACCTTGGAAGCTGCAAAACGTTGTTATTACCTTGGATTTTATATTTGTCGTGGAAGATTGAAGCCCAAAGAGTATGTTGATCGTGGTGGACTCTCCAACCTAGCTTCCCCGGTGCAACCAAGTTTATGTTCTTGATGGACATTAGACCAAGCCTCCTTCGGTGAGAGGTGTGCATAGATTTTCCAAGCGACGAGGTGTGTTCTCCTTTCATCATTGTTTCCACCCCATAAGTAGGTTATAGATTTTTTTTCTCAATTTTTGAGATGAACCATGCAGTAAGCATGATGTTGTTCATATAATTATTTAGAATGGTGGAAATAACCAATTTTGCGAGGGTGATCCATCCTGCCTGATAACATGATTTATCGACCTAGTTTAGAAGAGCATTCGGTAGTTTTCCCTTTTCGCATGCATGTTTTAGCCTTAGTTTGTGTCTTTTATACTTATTTAGTGTTACTTTGCAAGTATAGATGTCTACACACGCTCTTGGTGTCTTTGTAGGTGTTTAGGCGTGTTTTGGAGCAAAAACGATGCATTTGAGGATCAAGCCTTGGAGTAGATGCTTAGGAGTTGTCATACGAGCATAGGAAAGGAGAAGACGACGCATTTGGAGCAACCGAGATGAAGTGCCCTGATAACATGATTTATTGACCTGTTTTACTCATGCATTTGTTAGATTTCCCCTTTCCGCGTTCATGTTTTAGCCTTATTTTGTGCCATTTATGCTTGTTTAGTTCTACTTTGCAAGAATAGATGTCTACACACTATTTGTGGCTTTGTAGGTGATTTGGCATATTTTGGAGCTAAAACGACGTATTTGAGGATCAAGCCTCGAAGTGGATGCATTGGAGCGAGCGTACGTGCACAAGAAAGGCGAGGAATCGAGCTAAAGACGCGAAGGAACGAAGAAGACCGCATCTCGGCCAGACCAGACCGAGATGGTCCAAAATCTCGGCCGAGATGGTCCGAGCTCGGCCGAGATTTCTTGATCTCGGCCGAGATTCCCGATGTGCTGCGATGCTGAACTTTCTATTGCCAAATCTCGGTCCCGACTGGCCGAGATTTCTGCCCGAGATTTCCTGTTCGGCGATTTTATCTTATTTTTGGATCAGTTTTGGCCCAGCCCGTCCTTTGGAAGGTTGTTGCCTATAAAAGGGAAGCTCTAGGTTATTTCTAAGGGTCCGAATTAGTCCGTTTCTTTTAGGGTTAGGTTACCCCATAGGGGGGAGCCGTCTCTCTTCCTTTCTCTTCTTCTTCTCCATTGTTCTTCATAGGTTAGCTTCAAGATTCATACTTTTACATTCAGTTTTGTTTGAGAAGACTTTGTGGGATTCAAGATTTGTCAAGATTGCAGTTTACCTTTATTGAAGCTAAGTTCTTTTTATTCCCTTTTGTTATTTATTTATTTATCTTTCTTTGATATGATTGTTATTGGCTAGAACCTTGTGGTTCCAAGGTTGACAGGGATTTGTGTATGCATTGGATTATGATGGTTTAGATTGTGCTTTGTTTTGGCTTTGAATTGCTAGAAATCCTAATGGTTGGCTTGGACTTGAACCTAGTTAGAACCCTTCTAGCTAGTAACCTAAGTTGGAATTGAGACTTACCCGGTGATATTGCTTCATAGATACATGAGAGACTGATCATAGGTAATAAAGGTTTATCCTTTATTGGTTGAATGTGCTTAGATTCCTTGCTAAGTAGGGTAATACATGAGACTTACCCAGTAATGGTTTACCTTTCCCTTAGTTTGTAGTCTGGTTTGTTTAGAATTTCCTACCTCTCTACCTTGAGACTTACCCGGTAATAGGTGGTTGGTTTGGAACTAGATAGTTTTGAGACTTACCCGGTAATAAACTGTCAGCCTAGAAACATTAATCCCTATAGCTTTTCTACCATATATCTTTATGAGTCTTCCTGAATCTATATGTATAAACAATGATCTTGAACCCTTGAAATCCATTTTCTTCCCTTTAACTTTATTATCTTTGTTTTCCCTTTTTGTTTGTTTGTTTTGACTTTCAATCAATAGTGACAATTGATTGCGAGTCCTTAAAACCCTTTTAAAAACCCATTTGATTTATTTACCTTATCTTTTCTAACCTCTTGTCTTTAATTGAGGTTTATTCTATTTATAGTCATTGTTGCAAATTAATCCTCCCATTCCATAAGATCGACCCTGGAATACTTGTCCTACTTCGTACGATCCATACATTGTGGGTTCGGTGCTGTTTAGGGAATTATTTTCAGGTTATAAATATAAAACTATCCCTTCCTTGTTTAACTAACTTATAGGTCTTTATCATTATTGATAAAGGTTTATAGGGGTGTAAAAACAGCGAACAAGTTTTTGGCATCGTTGCCGGGGACTGAGAAAGTTTAATTTGTTGTTTTTGATTATTTATAGTTTAGGTCTTTCTGGTTACTTTTGATCTCGTTTTCTTTCTGTCTTTGTATTCTTCAAGTACAAGATGGCTTGGAATAACGGGTCTGGCTCTTGGAAGTATTGTGAGGATTATGTTTATAATCCTTTTGGAGAAACAATCAAACCCCCTCAAATACAACCTTTGCAGCAATCTCCCGAAGATCATTTAAAGTTGATGTATGAAAATTTATTGAGGATGTATGACGGGTTAGAGAGGAGATTGTCTCACAGGGATGAACCTCGAACGCTAAACGAATTGCGGAGTTCAAGTGAGAAATCTGAAAGCATTTTAACTCCCAAGGAAGAGGTTCATCCAAAGGAAGAGCGCATCGAGGATGAAGAGCTGACGAAGGAGGAAGATGGATCGGACAACCCTATCCCGATCTCGGCCGAGATCATTCCTATCTCGACCAAGATTCCTGTGCAGAAGGAAAATCTCGGCCTAATCCCTACAAATCTCGGCCGAGATTTCTTACATGGCTGCCCGAGATTTGCTGAAAATCATCCTTGTGGCTTCCATCTTACTCGAGTTGCGCCCAAAAGCTGGAGGGCGGTGCCAAGGGAACCTCCCAAGGTTAGATTGAAGCTTCTCCCTGACCAAAAGTGCTTATCGTTCAAGTATGGGGTAACCCACAAAGTTACTATCTCATACCATCTTTTATTGCTGGGAAGAGTGAAGATCTTTCAACAGGACATGAAGAGAGTTCTCAAAAAGAAAATCTATGAGTCTTGTGAAGAGTGGTTGAAAGGACTGGATGAGCAGTCCAAGGTTTTTGATGTGAGCTAACACAACCACGGAATTGGGGCCGGCTAGAAACCTTAAATCAAGCGCTTCTCTTTCTTGCTTTCGTTTTTGTTTTTGCTTTTTGCTTTTGCGTTTTTGCGCGTTTGGTGTCTTGTCTTTTCAGGTTTTTAGGTAATGAAGAATAGTTGCATGAAGGAGATTGCACAACCGTTTGTTTCCACCACCACTTCCATTTACATGTGTCGTATCACTGATTGTTACATTGTGAGTATTCTTTTTCACTTCTATTTATTCTTCACATTGGGGACAATGTGAGTTTTAAGTATGGGGTGGGATACTCGCAGTCTTTTAGCATGTTTCTTTTCTTGTCACACGTTTTCTTTTAGCATGCATATAAAATAAATTATGCTTCTAGGAATGACATGACCCCTATGACGATATTGTGTTTGTGAATTGGCTTTTGATTATTACTTTTGATCTCAACTTGAATTATGACATATTTGGGATTTGAATACTTTTCTTGAATTTTGTGTGAATTATGAAAATTACCTTGTCTAGTTGGATTGAGTTTGGATAGTTGAAGCTTCATGATAAGTTCTTATACATTGCATAAGGATGATTTAGGCAATTCGACTTCATTCTTCTTCTATCTTTATCATGTATAGCTCCTCAAACATGAAATCAATTGTCACATATCCGGGAATTAAGAATGTTTAGTTTGAAGGTGTGTGCTTTATTGATGTTATGAATTGTTTGAAGAAGTTTGAAGGATGTGAAATGTGATGTGATGAAGAAAAGAAAAGCTTATAAGGGATTGTTGGCTATGAAAGATGAGTAACTCGGTACCATTCACATAGCCGGGTGTTTGTGCCTTGCCAAAGTCTGATTAGTTTTAAAAACATTCCCATAGAGTTGATTTGGTATGTGCATTTTGGTGTGAGGTACGTGAAGGAAACTGAGCACCAAGGTTTCGGCTACTGTGCACCAATGCCTTTCACTCAAGAAAAAGAAAGAAAGAAAAGAAAAGAAAAGAAGAAAATCTGCAGATTATGAAAGGGTGGTGAATGTTGAGTTGAAAAGATGAAGTGTGTTGTTTCTTCTTCCCGGATTAGCACCACATGACCTAAATTACATCTTACCCTTATCACGTTTCTTGACCTTTATTTGCTAAGTCCTTTTGATCTATGTATACATGTATTTGACTTGGCAGGCTTAAACTTGAATTTCTAATGAAAATTAGATATTAGTAATTTTGATGATGAATGTGAAATTTTTGTAAAGTATGATTATCCTTTTTATGCTTATTTCATTTGATCTTGATTGAAATATATCTTTAGCTATGAAACTTGCACTATTGAGGGTGATCATAATTAGAAGAACTTCGCGTTTTTGTTTTTGTTTTGCATAGATAATTCATGTTATCTTATCTTAGATTTACTACTTGCTTGAGGACAAGCAAGGATAAGTATGGGGTATTTTGATAACATGATTTATCGACCTGTTTTACTCATGCATTTAGTTAGATTCCCCCTTTCCGCATTCATGTTTTAGCCTTAGTTTGTGCCATTTATGCTTGTTTAGTTCTACTTTGCAAGAATAGATGTCTACACACTATTTGTGGCTTTGTAGGTGATTTGGCACATTTTGGAGCTAAAACGACGTATTTGAGGATCAAGCCTCGAAGTGGACGCATTGGAGCGAGCATACGTGCACAAGAAAGACGAGGAATCGAGCTAAAGACGCGAAGGAACGAAGAAGACCGCATCTTGGACCGAGATGGACCGATCTCGGCCAGACCAGACCGAGATGGTCCAAAATCTCGGCCGAGATTTCACCTAGCTCGGCCGAGATGGCCCTAGCTCGGCCGAGATGGTCCGAGCTCGGCCGAGATTTCTTGATCTCGGCAGAGATTCCCGATGTGCTGCGATGCTGAACTTTCTGTTGCCAAATCTCGGTCCCGACTGGCCGAGATTTCTGCCCGAGATTTCTTGTTCGGCGATTTTATCTTATTTTGGATCGGTTTTGGCCCAACCCGTCCTTTGGAAGGTTGTTGCCTATAAAAAGGAAGCTCTAGGTTATTTCTAAGGGTCCGAATTAGTCCGTTTCTTTTAGGGTTAGGTTACCCCATAGGGGGGAGCTGCCTCTCTTCCTTTCTCTTCTTCTTCTCCATTGTTCTTCATAGGTTAGCTTCAAGATTCATACTTTTACATTCAGTTTTGTTTGAGAAGACTTTGTGGGATTCAAGATTTGTCAAGATTGCAGTTTACCTTTATTGAAGCTAAGTTCTTTTTATTCCCTTTTGTTATTTATTTATTTGTCTTTCTTTGATATGATTGTTATTGGCTAAAACCTTGTGGTTCCAAGGTTGACAGGGATTTGTGTATGCATTGGATTATGATGGTTTAGATTGTGCTTTGTTTTGGCTTTGAATTGCTAGAAATCCTAATGGTTGGCTTGGACTTGAACCTAGTTAGAATCCTTCTAGCTAGTAACCTAAGTTGGAATTGAGACTTACCCGGTGATATTCCTTCATAGATACATGAGAGACTGGTCATAGGTAATAAAGGTTTATCCTTTATTGGTTGAATGTGCTTAGATTCCTTGCTAAGTAGGGTAATACATGAGACTTACCCAGTAATGGTTTACCTTTCCCTTAGTTTGTAGTCTAGTTTGTTTAGAATTTCCTACCTCTCTACCTTGAGACTTACCCGGTAATAGGAGGTTGGTTTGGAACTAGATAGTTTTGAGACTTACCCGGTAATAGACTGTCAGCCTAGAAACATTCATCCCTATAGCTTTTCTACCATATATCTTTATGAGTCTTCCTGAATCTATATGTATAAACAATGATCTTGAACCCTTGAAATCCATTTTCTTCCCTTTAACTTTATTATCTTTGTTTTCCCTTTTTGTTTGTTTGTTTTGACTTTCAATCAATAGTGACAATTGATTGCGAGTCCTTAAAACCCTTTTAAAAACCCTTTTGATTTATTTACCTTATCTTTTCCAACCTCTTGTCTTTAATTGAGGTCTATTCTATTTATAGTCATTGTTGTAAATTAATCCTCCTAGTCCCTGAGATCAACCCTGGAATACTTGTCCTACTTCGTACGATCCATACACTGTGGGTTCGTGGTTGTTTAGGGAATATTTTCAGGTTATAAATATAAAATTATCCCTTCCTTGTTTTACTAACTTATATGTCTTTATCATTATTGATAAAGGTTTATAGGGGTGTAAAAACAGCGAACATGCCCGAGGTTGAGAAGAATCTCGGCCGAGATCCATATACCTCGGTCGAGTCTGGAGCTACTGCTGTAAAATCTTGCCCCATATCTCGGTCATGATCTCGGGTGACCAAACCGAGATCCCATGACGCTGATGTACGAAGTCGAAATCTCGGCCCCGACTGTGACCCATCTCGGCCGAGATCCAGACCGAGATTCTTCCCTGGGCGTCGGATTTTATTTTATTACGGACCTTCAGCCCAACCCATGCCTTTCGATAGGTCTTGGGTTATAAAAGTAGGGTTCCAAATGTGAAGAAAGAGAATTCTCGCAAGGCCGTAATCCGGGAGAGTGTTCAGTTCTTCTCATACCTTTCTTCCATTGGTTTTCACCATTGTTAGGTTTTTAGAATTGTTAGAGGAAGATCTAGTGTTTTCAGTTTGTTTGGAGTTTGTTAGAGATTTGCAAGTGGAAGACAAGTTTATTTTTGAGATTCAATAAAGCTTGGTATTTTCTTCATCTTTCTTTCCTTATTCAATTGCATGCTTTCCTTTATTGAATTATTTGCTGAATTTGATATGAATATCATTGGCTAGAAACCTTATGTGGTTCCAAGGTAGTTAGAGATTTATTTATACCTTGGACTATGATGGATTGAATTGTTCTTTATTTTAGGTTGTGTAAATCGCTTTAAATCATATGGAAATGTTGGTTTTTGCAGGTTTAGACTCAATCTAAACCACTTAACCTAAATAGGAATTGAGTCATAACTAAGATATTCCTAGTTAGATACATAAGAGAACTTGTTCCTAGATAGTAAAGGTCTAACCTTTATTGGATTGAATGTGTTATCATTCCTTCCTTTGAGGCAATAATTCTTGAGACGTAACTGTAAAAGTTTATTGTATTTCCTTGATTGAAAGAATGAGATTTATTTGTTTATTTCTCCTTCTTTACCTTGAAAGCTACAGGTATTAAGTTGCGGACCTTTATGTTCTTGAAACGTCACTGTAAAAAAACATAGATTAAAGAAACATTCATCCTAAGTTCTTCAACCTTACATATATGCCACGTGAGAAATATAATCCCGAGTCCAGCGGGTATAAATAATGATCTTAAATCCTTGGAACTGAATTTCTTTCCATATATATTCATTAGTTAGTTAGTTGTTAGGATTTGATTTTTAATCAATCTATAATTGATTGCGAATCTACAAAACTATCCAAAACCTTTTGAATTTCTTTCCCTTCTTTTCCAACCTCTTTCTTGATCTTGATTTATACTATAATTGATCATTTTCATCATTCATCTAACTTAGTCCCTGAAATCGACCTCGGAATACTTGTTCTTTCTTGCGATAGATCTATACATTGTGGGTTCGCTGCAAATTTAGAGTAGATATTGTGAGTTATAAATTTAAAGCAGAGATTGCTCAGTTTTGTGCATTCCTGTGAATTTCTATCTATTTTTGATAGGGGTTTATAGGGTGTGTAAAACAACGAACAAAGTTTTTGGCGCGTTGCCGCGGACTAATTAGTTGATTTTATTAGTTGATTCATTATAGTATAGGTCTTTCTTGTTACCTTTGATCTCGCTTTTGTGTTTGTCTTTGAAATATTCAAGACACTAGGTACTTTTCGCGGTGTATGCGAAGAACTCGGAGTTCAAAAGAACTAGTTCCTTTTGATCTTGAAGCCGAGAAAACACTTAAAAGGAGATTTAGAGCTTTGAGAACTTCAAGGATGTCTCAAGAAAGAGATTATGAAGCGGAGCTTAGAAGAGCCGCTGAAGAGCTGGAAGCTGAGAGAGCAGCTTCAAGAGATAGAGAGACAGCCAATACACGATTGATAGAGCAGCTTAGACATGACATGAGAGAGATGCTTCGTCGTCAACACGAAGGAAGAGTCGCTCCACAACCTGTGGTAAACGTGCAGGAAGATGCCCGGGAAGACGCACCCCGCGTCATTCCACCTCCTCTTCTACGTGTTGTACCACCACCACCACCAGTTGCGCGCACCTATCAGGCCTGTCCGATACGAGCTTATTGTGGATCATCCACAAACACTCGTACAGCGTATGGATCCTGCCCAAAGGATTAACCGTCCTGGAGTTAACTTTGGAGATCACGCAGCACATGAGCATGAGCTGCGACCGCATGTACTCCAAATGATTCGCCTGAATCAGTTTGGAGGGATGGATTTGGAGTCTCCTCATCTACACTTGATGAACTATGAGATTCTTATGGATACGGTGAGACCGCCTCGTATGGAAGGTAATAGTCACAAGCTATGAGGTTTTTCTTTTTTTCTCAGGGATAAGGCTCTGGCTTGGTATTAATTAATACCAATACGGACAGATCAAAACATGAGAAGAGATGACCACGGAGTTTCTCACAAAGTTCTTCTCACCATCCAAGACTACAGAGCTTAGAGGAAGGATAAATGCCTTCATCATGAAGGATAAAGAGAGCTTGTTCAAGTCTTGGGAGAGGTTTAAAGACCTTTTGGTTGATTGTACACATCATGGGATCCCTAAGATTGAGTTGTTGGAGATTTACTTTAAGGGACTTGATGAGGACACTCAATTCAAGTTGTAGTCACTTTTTGGAGGTACTTTCATGGATAAGGAAGAAGATGAGGCTTGGGAGTTTGTTGAGAAGCAAGCCTTAGTTATGGAGAAGTACTCTCACAGGAAAATAGAAGGGAAGAGGACTAAACCCGGAATGTATGAGGTAATTGAAAACACCTGGACAAATGCAAGGTTTGATTCCTTATATAATGCAATTAAATCTTTGAAGGAATTATTTGCATCTAATGTTAAAAATCAGCAAGCTGGAGTGCAGGTAGCATCCAAAGAAGATGATGCAAATTACATGAATATAGGTAATTTCCAGGAAGAAAATCAAAATCAAAGAAGTTATGGCAATAATAACTTCAATAGGAATTACCAAGGAAACAGTTTCAGGCCTAATCATAATCATCAAGGCTTTTCTTATGCTAATCCTGAGGGTGCTTTAAGCCAGCTGCGCAATCTCAACCGAAAGATCGAGTTGAGATAATGTTTGAGCAACTAATGGCACGGATGAGCAATCTAGAGAGTTCTATCACTAGTGTTACCAAAGCTCAAAATGTTTTGGAAGCTCGAGTGTTCAAGAAGGCTGAAGAAGATCCTAGAGATCTAGGAAGGCTTCCTCCAATACTGGGTCCCCTTGCCTCAGGCTACGCGATGAGGTAATTTGTCTCTCCTTGCATCCATGCAAGTTAAACGTGAAAGAAACCGAGCTAACACAATCCATGATATTTCTTACCCACAATTGGTTGAAGCCTAGTCTCACCATCACCTTTCGGGGAAATCCCCACTTGATCCGGTCATACGCTTTACTCATGTCGAGTTTTGGTGCCATCTCACAAACATCCCCATGTCTCTAGTTTTTCATGTAAGAAAAAGTCTTCATTGCTACAAGTGTGTTACCGTGATAGATTTCCCAACCACAAACACACTTTGCTCCTTAGATATAATGTTCGGCATTATCGTCTTGAGTCTATTGACTAAGACTTTGGACACGATCTTATAGAGGACCGTGCAAAGACTTATGGGGCAGTATTCTTCGGTTCTCACCCGATGTTGGACTTTAGGAATGAGAGTAATTGGTGTTTTGTTTGCTTCAACAATACTCGCATCGCCCCTCCGCCACTCCTTGGAAATTTCATAACCTCTGGACCGACGACATGCCAGAATCTTTGGTAGAAGATAGCGTGTAGGCCATCGACACCGGTGGATTTACGTGGGTGCATCTGTTTAACTACATGCCAAATTTCATCCGCCGTCGGCTCTACCCAAAGTTTGTCATTCATGTTCTCACTAGCCTTCATTGGGAGAACATATAATATTCAAATCACTTTAAACCACACTTACTATTTGAAGAGATTGTCATAGTACTTGACTATAAATTGTTCCACCTCTGCCTCACTCGCCTAAGTGTCTCCTCTCTTATTCTTCAGACTCGTGATTTCATTTCTGATTTTCTGTTGCGATGCCTTGTGATGAAAGTATGCAATATTTCTATCTTCATCGCTCATCTCGTTTGCTCGGGATCTCATATGCCAGTGTGACTCTTATTCTTTATGCAGTTCATCCAATTTCATCACACTCTCGATACCTTGACTAATCACAACCCCTTCTTTCAGGTGTCCTTACCCCATTGTGCAAGCTCCTTCATAATACATTCTAGCCTTATTGAAGTCTCTACCCCGTACTTTCTCCCCAAGCATTCTTAACTATCAACTCACACTCATCTTTGTCCAACCACCAGGTCTTGAATTTCCATGTAATACCCCTCCTTATGTTCTGATCCTTGCCAAGAGTATTCATCAAGATTGGACAATGATTAGAGGAATACCTTGACAAGTGTTGTACTTTGAAACGCGGGAACTTTTTGACCTAGTTTTCATATGCTATAAATTTGTCAAGTCTCTCCTCAATGCAGTGAGCTCCTTAATTGAGACCCTTTTGACCAAGTAAATTTGTTTCCCTCCCATCGTAAGTCTTTGAGGTTGTAGTCTTTCGTAGCCTCTTTGAAGCTTTCCATCTCTCTTTCACTTTTGAGACTTCCCTCTCTTTTCTCATATTGAAACATGATTTCATTAAGTCCCCACATTACAAAATTGGTCCTCCGTATCGACTTTTGACAGTGTACATTGCGCATTAGGTTCTATGTATCCTTCTTTCTTATCTTTTCTGTCCATCCATATATTCCGACTACCGCCCAATTTCCTTGAGGATTATTACTCTTGATTTCCAACATGACATGGTTTTGGAAGAAGGATATTAAATCAGCCTCAAGATTCCTCCACCACAACCCCAGTCCCCCCGATAAGCCAATGTTGTCGATGCAAATCCCGTTAGTAAAGCCACATTTCCTTTGTACCATCTCCGGCTCCGGCTTCTTGATCTTTGTTTCCATCCGAAAGACCACTTATGAGCAATTCCTTCAAGACCAATCTCGGAGGGTTCTTACCAGTCCCCGACAGTTTCAGGCTAAGATTTTCATTTGTCTTCACGTGTTGGGAGGCTTCCCACACCTTTTACTTGAGGTTGCATCCCAGGTTATCATTCTTCCAAAATATTTAAATATGTCAAAAAGTTCTAAATAGTCTATAATATCATTTTTGTTGGTTGAAACGAGAAAGGGTTGTTCCGAAACATCACAAAAAAAGTAAATGAACAACCTCCAATATATGATCGGTCCGAATAAAGCTATCTTGCATCCATGACCTTGCAATAAACGTAGTAAAAACGGCAAATTTAATCTCAAAAAATTAAACTAACGCCCCTCCTCCAAAAGTCAAGTGAGAATTTAAACCTCAAGAGTAAAATCCCAATCAACTTCGCCTTATCACACTACCAACCGAGTATTAATTATCAATGAATAAACTATTCACTACCGGAGTATTACATAAGCTAATACTTACGGTTTTAAATTGATATAAAAGTATATATTCATCCAATCAAATAATGTACATGCATTTAATGATGCATATAGGATGTGCATATGTTGATTGATAATTTAGTGTTGAAAGAATCCATCACTGAATTAAATGAAAGACTGAACGGCCAACCGAAATTTAAATGGTGTAGGCCCTCCACTAATCACTATTTCGATATATCCCTTATTCATAACAAAAGTATTGCAGGATTAGTACGTACGTATACATATAGATCCGTCGGGTTACACCGAAAAGAGAATTTTACGGTAATAACAAAAATTATGTTGTATTATATCCTACCCACAAAGAACCATACAGATAACCATCCATTCCAGATATGGAGGAAGGTTAGTATTGGTCAATATATTATGTTATATTATGTATATTAATTTGATTCATCTGTAATGTTTCATTATTAAAAAATTTACGGATTTGAGTAGTTACGAATTTCAACTATAATCATTTTTTAAAAAATCCCAAGATTTTATGCTATTCGTGAGGAATAGGAAAAAACACGATCGTGTTAACGAGTTAACACGAGAGTAAGGACTTTATGGATAATAGCATGATGGTCTAGGGAGCCGGAATGAGGAGTTAGTAATGTCCTTTTATTGCCGTATGATGACGTCGGATAGATCAAACATGATCACTTTAGTGTTTCGATTTGTACTTCCGGTAACCTCAACTTTCAAGCCGTTATCCTCTGTTAATTGCCGGTAATTGAATCATTTTTGTTTGGTATTACTTTATTGAGTTTTTCATTCAAATTGTGCCTAAATTATGTTTATATGTGTGTTAATTCAACCACATGAGAGAATCGATTTGAGGTGTAAGATTATATATAATAATTTTTATTTTTTTTTATTATTTTTTTTTTATAAAGTTATATATGTAATATTTAATAAGTTACAATAATCTATTTAAACTTTCTTCGTAAATGAAAGAATATAAGATATAATAAATTATTATAATTTTTGTAAACTCATGTTACTAAACATCCAATTCGAAACCTTTTTTCTTTCCCATAAGCTTTAAAAACTTATTCGAACGTATAGTGATTTTGAAAAATATATATTCGTGGACTATATCACTCCACGTCATTCTATTTGCCTGTCCACAAACTCTTTTTTTTAATAAACTATGTCCTCATACCTGGTTTACCTTATTTCGTATTTCCCAAACAATAATTTGGATATTTAAAGTAGGTTTAAGAAATTTCATGTGATCACTCTTTGAAACGGACTACGTCCAATATATAGTTAGCGTCGGTAGACTATGTACTCTTAGATTTTAGGATGGCCATGCTCAAATAACCAAGCAGATTGTAAAGCATTAAGATCGGTCTGGAGTTACTTACCGATCTTCGAGCATAAGCAGTTGAAGGTCGGTTTCAGGCGAGAGATGCTGAAAACATTCAATGAATCGTTGACCATGTTGAATTTGGATCTCACACACATATACGTTCGTATGTATACTACTCTCGCTTTATAATTTGTTTGTGCCAGACTTTAGCATAATATTGGAACGGTTTTAGCCTCTATTCAGCTCTCGATCCTAACGGTAGACAAGTGTCAACTATGTATTTTCCTATGTGTACTGGTAGGAGCCCTATTATATAAGGTCGGTGAACTACTCCTCGTATTGTCAATTAATTTTAGGATGATACCTATTGGTCTGGATTTATGTGTTGGGTCTAACGCATGTGCGCTCGTATGCATTCGACCCCTCTGTCCAATCCCTAGGTGTCGGACTTTAACATGGTATTAATTAGAGTGGTTAGCCTTCAATCGGCCTGCGATCCTAACTTGTAGGTAAGTGTCAACTAGGTCTATACTCTAGTTGAATTGGTTACACTTGTGTGACATGTTGTAGATAATAATTATTCTCATGTCTAAGTGGGGACATTCCAAGCAGTATATAAGGGGGTGGACTACTTCTCCTATTACTAATTGGTTTTAGATGTACGTAACCCTACTGGACTTATGTCTTTTGACTTAATACGCATGTGTACTCGTATACACACGACTCTTGCTCTATATCTATATGTATTTGTATCAAACCTTAACATACAATAACTTGTACTTATTTATATTAATGGAAGTGTAAACTTCTTATATTGTATAAGACTATTTAAACTACGTACTTTAAGTACGTAGTTTATATGTATATCTCTTAAAGTTTGATAGATTATTTTGATTATTATTCATTAATTTTGGAATGAATTTTTATTATTATTATTATGGTATTGAAATATTTTCTTATTCTAATTCTTGGGATGTGTGATAAATTTCGTTGGGTCAGATATGACGTGAGGTCCATTGCACGTCCGAGCGCATATGTGTATTGGGCTCAAGTCCAGCACACAAGTCCAGCAAGGTTCTATCCTAAAATCAATTGGCAATAGGAGGAGTAGCCCACCAACCTTATATACTAGACTTATAATTTCACTATTGTCGATGTCGATATGAAAACCTTAATCCTCAACAATGTGATTAGTTTATGGATATTGTCATATTGATATGCTAATGATTAATTTGTGGCCTTTGTGGAAACACGTACACCCTCATATAAGTCTGAAAATTCACTTTTTCCCCCCTTTAAAAGTAACTGTACAAAAGTACAAGGAAAAGAAAATAATATAAAACTGAGGGATAATAAACTATTACCAAAGTATATCTATAAAATATTTCTTTATAATCATTTACATTAAATAGAATTTTAAAAAAGTAAAATAAAAGGAATTCAAACCGACCCACCGCAACACTCTCATATCAAGCTGGGCCTACATTAGTCCAACTGTCCAAGCCCAAAATCGTATTATTACTATAGTACCCAAATGTTATGGCCCTTTCTTTTGTGTAATAGATGAGGGGTTATTATTGGGAAAGTTTTTTCATTTTTCAATATGAATTATAAATCTTTGGTATGTTTGTTGAGGATGAAGATCGATAAAATCGGACGAGTTAAAGATATCATAAAATTACATCAACTAGTAACATCACCATTATGATTTCGAATCACAAAACTAATAAATGTCATACCCGAATTAAGTTTTAATCCGTCAAAATTGAGTTTATGGAAACTCGGTTTTAATTTTTCAATTTAATATTGTGTTTTTCCGTATTGTCGCGTCCTTTTGTTACTTTTGAATATTGAAATCATCTTCATCAGTGATTTGGTCCCCAACCGGTCCGGACCTATATTAAAAAATATATATGTGAAAAAAAATTAATTAAAATTTTAGTAAAAAAATTAAAATTATTTAATTAACACTCGGTCCGGTTCGATCCGTAATAAGTTTAGTGAAAAAAATGAAAAAATAATATATAAAAAAATTTAAATAAATAAATATTTAACACATTTTTCAATCTATTTTTAGTCCTTTTTGTTCAGGTCCAGTCCAAGTCCGGACCGGTGAATAATTCTAAATACAATTACCTTATTATCAGATCTAATTGATTCAATATGTTAAACTTTAAAATACAATACATTTTACACATAATATTTGATTTTCTAAAATTTATTACAAACTGGATCGTAGCCGTGAATACAGTGAAGTTGTCAAGCAAAGACAAGAAACAATGTAAATTACGTAAGATGTGTGCATTAGTCACGTGAAAATTATAAGCATGGTTTCATGTATGTTGGAAACTCAAATTCATTTGGATTCTTCTACTTGATTGCATTTGCATATCGTCATTCAAAATGCAAAATTGCTCACAAATCGATAAGGCAAAAAAAAAAAAGAAAAGTTAGTGGATCGGGTTGGGTCAGATGAAGTGGCATTCAGGATTCTGACATGGAAGAGGATGAATATGAATATTCATTTATTCATCTATCGGTCCTATCCGATCCTCATTTACTCTCCCCACTAAGTTATACCAACTTTCGGTGAATCGTATATCATGGAATATTCTTATATGTTCGAACGACATGGGTAGATTGTACTCTAATATATAAGTTTAATAAAATTTCGACATAAAACTAATTGATAATCTTTTAAAAAAAATCTAATCGATGATAAGTGAAGTCGTCAAATTAATTTATATACAATTTAGAAAATGTGGTGTTAAATAGTATGTGAGCTTGTTTGGTGATACGAATTTTCAAAAATTCAAAATAAAAAATCTGATAGGATTGTTACATATCGTAGTATAAGTATAATTTTAGTGGAATAGATTATTTTCTTGAGATGTGTATTTTTCAACTATTAAAATTGGTAGAATTTATGAAAAACTCCCCAAAACTACACGTTAGGTGTTACATTAGACGAGATTTTCAGGTTTGACTTGGTCTTAATTAACTTAAATAAAACTTCGTTGGAGTTTGTTCATTTTCTAAACATAATTCATTTTAAATTTTGGGTAAGTTTAGGCTCGAGTTGTGTTTAGTAGTTGTGTGATTGTTATATGAGTCAGGCTATCCGATTACATTCTAAACAAGTTGAAAATTAACAAATTTTAAAACTCAATAAAAACTTAGCATCATTCATACCTATATGGCTATATATATTTGTTTATAATCAAGTTGAGCTTGAACTCGCTCACTTTCTACCTTAATAGTTAATACGATTTTAAAGCTCGTGTAAAGTTTAAGTTTGGCTTCAATTCTAATCGTTTAGCAACAATAGTCGTAAGGTTATTATATGAGTCAGTCTACTCATATCGGACAAAAAACTATTCAATTTCTAAACAAGTCAAATACGCAAAATATTCAAAACTCGTTCAAAACTTAAAACTTACATTATATATATTATATGTTAGTTCATATACTAGTTAAGCTTAAGCATATCGATGTTGGATTCATTCGACTTGTAACAAACTATGGTCAATTAATTTTTCAAGAGAATCTAATCGAGGATTCTAAATATTTGATCAACTTAAAAGAAGAGTAATCACATTACAACTCTTCGTAAATTATTTACGCTAGCTATACATTTCTCTCTCTCTCTATCCGTCTGTCTGATCTGCATGCAATCGTCAAACGTGGATTTCTTCAGTCTCGCCACGTGTCAATCAACCCGCAACTCAACAAATCTCCGGCAAAATTTGTCCTTCTCTCACTCCTCGTCTTAGTTCAACTTCATCTTCCTCACTTATATAAACTCAAACAATGAACCCACAAATCGTCACAAACTAATATACTTACTTAATCTGAAAAAATGGCGACGCAGTTTAACCTTTGTTCATTCCAAGTGACGTTGTTACTCTCTATAACGCTGACGTCATTCACTATGGTGAACGGAAACATGAACCAAGACATGAGTCTGACTTGGGGCGGGCCCCGTGCTAAGATCACCGGCGGTGACGGAAACCTTCTCACCCTCACGCTTGATAGCTTCTCCGGCTCCGGTTTTCAGTCGAAGAACAAGTATTTGTTCGGAAAGATTGATATTCAGATGAAGCTCGTTCCTGGTAATTCCGCCGGTACCGTTACCGCATATTACGTAAGCAATATACTTCCTTGATTTCCTCGCATGATCTTCTTGACCTATAGGATCATTCGGATAGAAAACATGAATCTGATTTATTCTGTGTTTCTGATTCTTTTTACATGCTCCTTGTATTTTATTTACAGTATTTTAATTATTAAACTTGTTTTCTAAAATGTGAAAATTATTAAACTTGTAAAGCTTGTATGTTTGGAGGGGTTTTAACTTTTGGGGATTTTTTTATTAAACTTTTTATGAAATTTGTAGATTATGAAAATAGCTTTGGGGAGATTTGTAGTTTATTAAAATATCATTTCTTATTTTTATTAAACTCTTCTGTTTTTATCAACTTCTAAAGCTATACCTAATAAATTAGTTATTGGGAGTTTTAACTTTTGTGGGATTTTGATTAACTTTTTCATTAAATTTGTAAAGTTAATAATAAATAGCTGTTTAGGAGACGTGAGCTTATTGTTTTATTCCTTTTTTTTTTATTACACTTAATTTTATCTTTTGTTTATAAACGATCAGTAAAAAAACTTAATATTGTATTAAGTTTTTTTTTAAATTTGAAGGATAATATTGTAATAGTTTGTATATCTAAATTGTTTTTAAAATAATTCAATCTATATTTTTAATATAACAATTGAAAAATCGACGGAGAAAGAGGAAGTTGTAATCAGTCTTGCCTCTAGCATCATCCAATAAGTAACAATGAGCAAGTTGTACCATCGATAATCTAAATAATAGTAAGACACTTGAGAACGTCACTCAATAATGCATCGTCATAATGAGTCGAGCCTAACTTAGGATAATGTCCGAGTTAGATTGTACAAAGATAATACTTTAGTGTTGTGTTTGGCCTAACATTGTATTCGTACGGTTTTTTCTCTTCTTAAAGCTGGCATCGGAGACACCAAGCAACCGCGACGAAATCGACATGGAATTCCTCGGAAACGTGAGCGGTGACCCGTACACACTCCACACAAACATCTACACACAAGGCAAAGGCGAACGTGAACAACAATTCCGTCTATGGTTCGACCCGACAAAAGATTTCCACACTTACTCAATCCTTTGGAACCCATCCGTAATCGTGATCTCCGTCGACGGAATCCCGATTCGAGAATTCAAGAACATGGAGAACAAAGGAATACCCTTCCCTAAAGCTCAGCCTATGAGGTTATACTCGAGCATTTGGAATGCGGATCAATGGGCCACAAGAGGCGGGCTTGTTAAGACCGATTGGACCAAAGGCCCGTTTGTTGCTTCTTATAGGAACTTTGTTGCACGGGCTTGTGTTTGGCCCGATCATCGGGCTTGTGCGTTTCGATCGGGCCGTGGTCGTCAGGCTGGTTGGTTTGCGCAGAGGTTGGACCCGGTTAGAGCCCAGAGGCTGAGGTGGGTCCGGAGGAATTTCATGGTCTATAACTATTGTAATGATGTTAAACGTTTTTCTCGTGGAGTTCCGCCCGAATGTAAACTTATGTAAATCTTTGTCGTTTCCAAAATAATGATATGTAATTACTATGGTATCTTAAGTGACTTTAATAATATATAATAGTTCAATATTAAAAGGTTTTATTATAGCCGTATTGAATTTTTTTTAAAAAGCTAACTATCCCGATTTTGGATGGGTAGTGTAACCAAATTCAAAACAGTAGCCAAAACTAATTCGTGGCTGAATTTTTAACCAGCCTACCGCCATCTTATTTATTTCTTACTTTTTTCAATCTTTATTGGATTCTTCTTTTATAATTAATTTTTTGAAAATTTTAAAAAATATTTTTACACTCAACGATTATGTACTACAGGTGACAAATATAACAAATTAACAGTGGACACTCAACAAAATTTTGTTAAGAAAATTTGTAAAAATTTTGAAATTTATTTATTTATTTTTAATTAAATAGTTTAAGAATTAAAAGATGTAATACTGGTTAGGTTTTTTTTTAAAAAAAAAATTGGTCAAAACTAAAAGACGTAATATTGGTTAGATTTTCAATTTTATAACTTAAAACATTATACTACCAATTAAAAGCGTTTGGATGTGTTAAAGATCGCTAAATATTCTACTTGAAAAGAAAAAAAAAAAAACTATACCAACCGGGTTTACGGTTTAAGTCCGATTTTTGCACGGCCCTATGCCCCTAGCCCCCTAACCCCAATAGGGTATGACGGGTCAGTCTGATTTTGCACATGGACCGGTTCAATCATTCAAGGAATTGAAGGATGGTCCAAAAATTTGGGCTTTGTGGGCTCAAAGAAGTACACCAATTTTGTCCAAATCCATTCCGGCAGTCCGGCCCAGTTTTATTAACATTAAAAATTATGAGCCAATTATATGTTTAATTTACTAATTTATTTCATATAAATATAATTACAAAACAATAATTGTAATTTTTTTTTCTAATAATAAACATCAATTATTGATTTTTTTCAAAAGTAAAAAATTAAATGTAGTAAAATATTTTTAAATTAATTTTTAACATATATCTTACGGTCTTAAGTGTATAAAAAGTTTAACAAATCAGTTTTTAACTTATATTTTTTGAATACCAACGATGGTATGGCCCAATTATCTGAATTTCTAGAAATGGTGGTTTTTTCTTCTATGTTTTGAGATTGTCCACATATCTATGCTTCAAATATTGTGTAGGTTGCGGTCTCAGGCTGCCGATTAATGAATATTTTTACATATAAAGTGAACAATACGTATTAATGAGAGTAAAATATTGATAAGGTAAAAAAAATCAACTTTGGTGTAAAAGTCGCGTTAATATAGTCCAAGTAATGATGTTGGTATGAAAATTGAGCATAGAAGAGACATCTAACGGTGGAGGCAATCTCAACCTTCACTTCGCCACCATTCATCATGCAAAATCATTTTCTTCATTTGTCACTTTAGAATTATTCAAAGAATCTTCACTGTTTTTTTTATTGAATTAATTGGATATTGATATATTATTTTTATTTGTAATGAAATTAAGTAAAAATATTATTATTTTTTATTCTAATAAAAATCTCAATTGAGAATGGTATTATTTTTTATATCGTTTCAAGATATATTTAGAAAAAATAATTATATACGTATAAGAAGATTAATCTTAGAATATATTTTTTAAGTATACTAATTTAATAGTTTTAGGTACTTTTAAATTCATTATTTGTCATTGGATTATTAGATTAAATTTTAAGATTATACCTTTAGAAAAATCGTTAGAATAAAATGGATGCATAAAAAAGGTGACAAAATGTGATATGAAATAAAAGTGGAAAGCATATCCAACAATTTAAGGGATATACACTTTTACTGCTGTAATTCACACTCGGGAAATCTAATCAATGAGTTTGAATGTTTGATCATATAATTATAAATTTATCATGGATTTGGGGCATTTATGTACCAATATCATCTTTAGATGAGAATTATATGGTTAGTTTTTGTTTTTTTTTCTAGGGTAAACACAATTTCATTAACGTTTAACATTTGTTTTCATGCAAAATAAAGCTGAAAGTTGTAATGGTAAATACAATTTTATTAACGTCCTTAATTAAACTCGACGATAAAAGACAAACGATCCATCTTCACGATCCTAAACAAATTTCAAAGTTCAAACTTTATTGGTCAATCTTACTCAACCGCCTTATCGTTTAACAAATTTTATTCTTTTTAACAAGTAACTCGCTTGATAAGACAGGCGTATTGTAGTCGAAATCGAAGATACAAGGAAACGAAAATTTAGATGTTTTAAGGGAACGAATATGTTATATAAGCTACATAAGTGATCTGTGTAACAGGAACACTTTTTCCTTTTTAATTAAGGAATATAATATATATATATATATATATATATAAATATATATATATATATATATATATATATCGTAGAGAGTAGGAATCTTTAAAAAACGCATGATTAAATCTAATCAACGTTCATGATTTTATCATTTTATGGTAAGCGAATAGTGATATTATTGTATAAATATATGTTTTCATGTATAAGAGAACATCAAACGTTCTAAATATTTGAGAATAACGCTCAAAATAGTAGAACGAAATCAAGAAGTTTCGGTTCTTACCGTATTAATTATTAATGATCAAAATTTGTGCGACTAACATTCAGAATAGCGATCAAAATTTGTACATAATGATCAAAATTTGTAGATAATGATCAAGATTTCTATGACTAATGTATATATAATGATCAATTTGTACGTAATGATCAAATTTTGTACATAGTGATCAAAATTTGTATGACTAATGCGCAGAATAACAATAAAAAAAATTGTATACATTGATCAAATTTTGTGCATAATGATCAAAATGTGTACATAATGATTAAAGTTTGTACATAATGATCAAAATATGTATGACTAACGTTCAAAGTAACGATCGATAGTTTGTATGACTAACGTTTAAAGTAACGATAAAAAAATTGTACATAACGTTCAAAGTAATGAACGATAGTCTACGCTAACGATCGTTAACTTGTCTTTAAAAAAAAGTAACGTTAGTTAGTCTATGTTAACCTAGTAGCGTAACGATCGTTAACATAGTTAACTATCGTTAAAAGTGTCTACCTAATGATCAAAATGTCCTTTTAATGATCAAAATAACGATTGATTTTCTTATAAGTAATGATCAAAATTGAAAATAACGATCGACATATATAAGTAACGATCAAAACTTTATAACGTATAAGGCGATGAACAAGAAATAAAATATTTTATCTCTCCGGTTAATAATAAACTGCATTTAAAATTTTTTTATATTTCATAATTAATTTTATATAAACAGAAGGTGTATAATTTTTTGTTGTATCTAGTGAAACTCACCCAGAAACTCTTACGGTAGGTGTAAATCGTCGAAGGTTCATTCAATTATATTACTGTTGTTAGAGGTTTTTACTCTTACGGGGTAAACTGTTAAACGTTTATCCAATTATTTATATTTATATATATAATTAATTAAAATAAAATGGGTATGAGAAACTTATGTGATTATAACAGAGAGTTTTGTGAAGAAATATTATCATAATTTCCTGTAATGTATTTTAAATTTGAAGCAATTAAAATATATATTTATCTAAAATTCAATCTTTGTAATTTTAATCTTCAACTAAACGCATTAACACAAGCAAAAAGCTCACATCAAAATCACTTTGTTATGCTTCAACCATCGATGTTTTCTCATTCTAATCAATTCATCATATAAAGATTCGTTATAAGAGAATCGAAATAAAATCAAGAATGAAATAATCCAATTTTTAAGAGGTGCGTATTATTTATTAGCATATAAATCAAAATTTAGGATTAGAAGTCCTTGATTTCCTAGAATAAAATTGTGTGCTCTTTCACTTTCATTGAATTAAGGGCACTTAGGATTTTCTAAATCTCCATAACAGTGACATCCACGATAAATAATCGAATTTTTCTTACTTCACGTTAAAACTTAGGCTGAACCATGTACACATTCATAAAAATAGTAACAATATGTATACGTCCATAAGAGTGCTCTTTCACTTTCATTCAATTATATTAAATAAAAAAATTATAATAAAATAATTTATCATCACAAGAAATTATTTCGACATACATGCAAATGAATATGGTAGAAAAAATCTAGTATTTGTGTCATCCCATTCAAAAATAAATATAAAAAGGTATAGATAAGTAAGCATGTACATAAGTTTTGTTGCTTTAGGTGAGATATATAAGGTTAGCTCTTGTTTGCTGCTAACCCTAGTCTCGTTCAGCTACTCCTTTTCGTATCTTCTTTTTTAGGAGAACTCCACTTGCAAAAGTGAGATCAAGTTCTTCCCTTGCGGCACGTGAACAGGTTCCTACCCCAATAGTGGGCACGAAGAAGGTCTTTTGTTAGGTAGGGATTTTAGATGCGTAAAAGGTGGAATTGTAGGAAACAAGTTTTCCTAAACATCTAAGCAAAGGATCGCATGCATAATCGATTAGACACAAAAGAGAATATGATTACCTCTTGATGTGTGAACCACTACTTTGAAATAAGAGATTAAGAGTCTCAAGTGCAACTACTCTATTTGGTCACCCGGGTATAGATCTGGATCACCTTGGATGCTTTGATCCTAGTGCAAGTATCGAAAGTGAATAAAAGAGATCGAATGGGAGAGATGGTGCAACGATCAAAGCTAGCTCTGTTATACATGTATAAAATATCGTCAAAAGTATATGTTCTAACAATCAGAAATGTCTCCGTCATAATAGCATTCTATAATCTTATATTGCATGAATGCATGCATGGTCAAAAAGTAACAATCCGTGATCAATTACTAATTGATTGCAGTTCACCGTAACTAACAACTAATTGCAATTCATTAGCAAGTTTAATATAACATTTATAAGTCTCATCCAATTTGAATATGTAATTCAAAGGCCCATCCATTTGAATATGTAATTCAACATTCCATCCGGGGTTATATTGGGTAGGCTTGCACCGGTTCTTGACCCGATTATTATTGGAGGAGATTTCAACTGTATCCTTTCGCAAAATGAAAGGGATGAGGAAATGGTTCTCTACATAAAGACTCGGATATCTTCCAAAGGTTCGTGAATACTCATGGTTTAATTGATATGGGGTTCACAGGACCTGATTTCACCTGGACAGACGACAGGGTAGCTAACAGGGTTATCTCAAAAAGACTTGATTGTGTCTTTATGAATGGAAAGGCTAGATTGCTATGGCAAGAAGCTTCGGTTAGACACTTACCACGCTATTCCTCGGATCATGCTCCCATACTTCTCCGCTTAAAACCAATGAGCGCTTGCAGAAGGGAAAGACCTTTCCGGTTCGAAGTTGCTTGGATGACTCATAAAGATTTTTGCCAATGGTGAAAGACATATGGTCTACTAAGTGCGAGGTTAGTACTTCTCTTAATACTCTAAGATCTCATTTACTAACTTGGAACCGCAAGGTTTTTGGTAATGTATTTGGTAGGAAACAGGATTTACTCGAGAAGATTGAATCCATCCAACAAGACCGGAACTACTCTACCTTGCAAAATGTACTCAACTTGGAAGAGAAACTCAAGCAGGATTTGGATCTTGTTTTGGAACAGGAGGAACTCATTTGGTTCCAAAAATCTAGAGAACAATGGTTAAGTCTAGGTGATAGAAACACTTCCTTTTTTCATACTTCTACGGTCATCAAAAGACAGAGAAACAGAATTGAGGGATTACTTGTGGAAAATGACATATGGGAAGAGCGTAATGATTTGATTGAGAAATAGGCCGTGAACTTCTACCGAGATCTGTATACAGATAATGGGCCGCCTTCCGTGGGCCAGCTAAGGACTCAGGGTTTCCCTAGACTAGAAGTAAATGCTTGGGACGGGTTGAGTGAGATACCAAGTCATACGGAGGTGTGGAATGCTATCAAATCGATGGGAGCATACAAAGCTCCGAGCATAGATGGATTCCAACCCGTTTTCTACCAAAAATGTTGGAGTATTGTCAGAGACTCGGTCTGTATGGAGGTAACCAAGTTCTTCGAAACTAAGAAAATCCCTAAAGAGCTTAATAGAACTATTATATGTCTTATTGCAAAAGTTGGTAAGCCGGAGAGAATACAGCAGTTCCGTCCCATTGCTTTATGCAATGTTCTATAAGGTCATAACTAAGGTCCTTGTTCATAGACTTCAGAGAGTGATTGGAGACTTGGTAAGTCCGACTCAGGGTAGTTTTATCCCGGGAAGGCTAATCCAAGATAACGTAGTGCTTATGCAAGAAATTAGCCACACTATGCAGAAAAAGAAATTCGGGAAGAAGTGGATGGCTTTGAAACTTGATCTTGAGAAGGCCTATGATAGACTCAAGTGGGATTTTGTTTCAGATACTCTGAGAGAGGCGGGATTTCCAAACTTATGGGTAGATATCATTTTAGAATGTATAAGCACCACAACTATGAGTCTTAATTGGAACGGAGGAATCTCAGAGGAGTTCAAGCCGTCTAGGGGAATTCGTCAAGGAGATCCTATATCTCCTTACATCTTTGTGATGTGTGTTGAAAGACTTAGCCACCTTATTAACAAAGAAGTAGAGGACGGCAGTTGAAAACCTATCAAACTATCCAGAGAAGGTCCCCTTTATCTCACCTCCTCTTCGCAGATGACATAACACTCTTTGCAGAAGCCACTAGCTCACAATTGAGGGTTATCAAGAAGGTGGTGGATAGTTTTTGTGAAGCTTCGGGTCAGAAGGTGAATGTGGCTAAATCAAGAATCTTTGTTTCTCCGAACGTTGAAGAAGGAACAAGAAAAATGTTAAGAGATATCAGTGGTGTGAATATTTCAGATCAATTTGGAGATTATTTAGGAGTTCCTATGTTCAAAGGAAGGATGAATGAGAGTTGCTTTGCTCCTCTTTTTAACAAGATTCAAACACGTTTTGCGGGGTGGAGGAGGAGACATCTGAGTATGGCCGGGAGGATAACTCTAACAAAATCTATCCTTGCTTCTATACCCATATATACCATGTCGACTGTCCTTATACCGAAAGGTACTTGTAATAAAATTGATAAAATTTGTAGGCAATTCTTATGACGGGACAATGAAAACAATAAAACAATGCATACTATTAAATGGGAGACTATTTGCAAGCCCAAGAGTTTGGGAGGTTTGGGATTAACCCAAATGACCACGCTCAACAAAGCACTAATGGGTAAAATTACTTGGCGGCTGATGACAAATACCTCGTGCTTATGGATTGAGGCGATGAAAGCTAAGCATGTGAGAAATAATAACTTTAGACACGGATCTCCGTCTCCAACCTGGAGAGGGATCGAAGTCACTGCTAGAGAGATTATTTCAAAAGGAGCTAGATAGATCGTTGGGAATGGCAATGACACCTATTTCTGGGTTGACCGTTGGAATGGAAAGTAGCCACTAGTCGACAATATAATGGGTACTCTAGATACAATTTTGATAAGCCAGAAGGTGTCGGATCTCTGGATCCCACATGGAGGTTGGAATTGGGAAGTGTTATCCTTGCACCTCCCGACTTCAAGCTTGTTACAGTTGGCAACTGTGGGGTTCGATGATGACAGTAGGGACACGATGAGTTGGGCGCTGACAAATTCTGGGGAGTATAGTGTCCGGTCTGCTGTCTCCCTAGTGATGAATGTAGACGAGATACATGATGAAACAGATGCTTTAACTTTCAAGATTATATGGAAGCTTAAAGTTTAAGAAAGAGTAAGAGTGTTTATGTGGAAAATCATAAATGGGGGATGCATGACCAACCAGAAGAGATACTATAGACATATTGCCCAGAGTGGTGAGTGTAAATTTTGTATCGGAGCCATGGAGACCCTAGAGCACCTTTTCCGGGACTGCCCGGAGACACTACATATGTGAAAGGAAATGCACATTAACAAAAGCAACCAACGAATTTTTCAATATTCCTTTCGCCTCCTGGGTTAGAGGTAACATTCAAAACCCTTCTCATTTCAATAATTCTATTATGTGGAGAGACTTGTTTGTAGAGAACTTGTGGCATATATGGAAATGGAGAAATGAAAGTGTTTTCCAAGACAAATCAAGACCGCCGGATGGGCACAAACGAATCATTGACAGAACCTCAAATTACCTAAAGGCCTGGAGTGCACGCAATAAAGCAGTGGAGTTACCCCGGAGAAATATTGTCCAGGTGAGGTGGACCCCACCAAGGTCAGGATGGATTAAGGTGAATACTGATGGAGTGGTGAGAAATTCAAGTCAAGCTACGGCAGCTGGGGTTGTTAGGGATGATCAGGGGTGTTGGCAACGGGGATTTATTCACAATATTGGGACGTGTACGGTACCCATGGCTGAGCTCTGGAGTATTCTACATGGTCTCGAAATTACTTGGGATAGTGGTGCTAGAAGTGTGGTACTGGAAACGGACTCACAACTAGCTATCACTCTCCTCAACAAGAACCTTCCCCGATATCACCCTTTATCTAGCCTGGTACATAAGTGAGAAGGCTTCTTGCGTAGAACCTGGGATACCCGGGTTTGTCATGTTTTCCGTGAAGCCAATTGTGTGGCAGACTACCTTGCTACTCTAGCTTTTAATTTCCCTGTGAGTTTCCATGTATCGCTTGACCCTCCCGAGGGTGCTATAAAAATTAATTCTGATGATGTAAGGGGTCGGGCTATCCCCCGAGTGATGACTACTTAGCCCTCTTTTTCTTTTCAATATAAGCGCGTCTAGATGCGCGGAGGCACCGATCCTCCCCCTTTTAACCAAAAAAAAATATATAATCCGATTAAAGGTAACCCAAAGGTCTATGATTAGGGTTGTTAACTTTGGTACGGGTTTCTCTTATAAAACCCGTCTTTTTCTTATGTTTGCGGATATAGTTATTTCATAAATAATAATAATATCTTTTATTTTAAAATAACGTTTTATTATCTAATGAATATTCATATTATATCGAACATAACATTTATAATATATATACATGTATATATAGATATGATCTCTTTTATTATTCGTTCTAGTATATCAAACCATTAAGTAAGACCTCGTAGTACCAAATAATGTTAGTAATATGTTTTATCATATGAAATACATAGGTCCTAGTTGGCTTCTAGCAAAAATGTTATGACTACCTAATATCATCGAATTATATATCTCTATGTACATCCTATCACATAATTAGTAAGTGCACATTTGAGTAAAAGACACAATTCCTTCACTCCCCCACTTGTACTTTACAACAAGTGTGCACTTTGAAACTCCTTTTATCACTTAGTGCCCATTTGGTTGAAGTGGTGGAATGAAATCGGTTAAGGAGAAGAAAAGAAAATGGAAATGATTGGATTACTTCCATGTGTTTTAAAGTGGCCGAGACATGAATTCTTTTGCAAATACATCAAGTCATGCATGGAACAAGAGGACATATACAGTATTGCAATACTATAGCTCTCACTCAAATTTTGGCAATCTCAATCACTATCTTTATAATTGTCTGTTACGACTAGCGTTTGACAACGTTAAAGATATACCATCACTTTAATCGTAACTATATCCCACTCGTGTCTAAGGGATTCACAAGTCATGAATATATTTATGACTCCTCAATCGGATCATGTGAAGTCATAAGATCGGTCTGCCCGATATGTATTGCTCGACATCTCTATGTCCCTATAAAACACAAAACTCATGTTTATCTATCGATCTCACAATATAGTCTTTTATACAATCATTTGTATCCAAATGTTCATAAGGTAGTCTCGATAAACACGAAACTTGTGTTTATCTATCGATCTCTATGTCCCTATAAATTAACAAATGTTCATAACAATCTTTTAAAATAAGTTGATCTCATTTTAATATATAGATCTTAATAAATATGATTTGTCTTTGTTTACAACTTAATAACTTATGTATGTACAAGTTAGTCTCAATAGTATCTTTTATCATTAGTTGATCTCGTTTAAATTAACAAATGTTCATAAGAATCTTTTAAAATAAGTTGATCTCGTTTTAATTACATATCTTTATAAATATAATTATGTCTTTGTTTACCACTTAATAACTTATGTATGTACAAGTTAGTCTCGATAATATCTTTTATCATTAGTTGATCTCGTTTAAATGAGCAAATGTTCATAAAAATATTTTAATAAAAGTTGATCTCGTTTTAATATATAGATCTTTATAAATATGATTAATTATGTCTTTGTTTACAATTTAATAACTTATGTATGTACAAGTTAGTCTCGAAATATCTTTTATCATTAGTAGATCTCGTTTAAATTAACAAATGTTCATAAGAATCTTTTAATATAAGTTGGTTTCGTTTTAATATATATAGATCTTTATAAATATGATTATGTCTTTGTTTATATTTTTATAAGATATAGATTTTAATAATTAGATGTACAAGTTTTCAGATATAGTTTCATATAAGTTGATCTCAGTTAATATAAGTTGATCGAATTTTAAGGTATAGTATCTTATATTTTAATAAATATGTACAAGTTTTTAAGATATGAATTTTTATAATAAAATTTACAACTTATACATGTACAAATTTATAAGATATAGTATATTAGATTTTAATAAATACAAAAAATTAAAGTATGAAGATAACTTGGACTTTGGACTTTAACATTTGATGTTTAGATCATGTACTAGACTATTACTCTAATATAGTGCTTAGTTTGCTTACTACTTAGTTATATAAACTTGAAACTTTATTTGAATTTTTATCCGGATCAACTGAGTCTGTCGGATCATTCGAGGTTAGTCGGATCAGGCGGATCCGTCGGATCATTCGGGTTAGTCGGATCAAGATGTAGTGGTTCGGATTAACCGGATATCCCCGGTAGAGCTATGCATCTGGTCCGAACCGGACCGGTGGACCGGAATTTTCAAAAACTTGGACCGGGGACCGGACCGAGATCAGACTGTAAGGGTTCGGTCCATTCCGGTCCGGACCGGTTTGGACCGGAATAAAATAAATTAAATTAAAAAAAGTTTTTTTGCAAAAAAAACTAAAAAACTAAAAATTTAAATATACATATATTTTTATTAATTATGTAAAAAATATATATGATTTTTAATATATATATAAATTTAAATTAATAAAAAGTATTTTAAAAAATTAAATTCCGGTCTTTTCCGGCCAGTAATGGGACCGGACCGGAATTGGACCGGGACCGGAATTTTCTAAAATCCTGGACCGGAAACCGGACAGGTTTTCCGGTCCGGGTCAATTTTAAACACCCCTAATCCCCGGATAATGATCCGATCTGATTCGGCTAAAACAAATACAAATACCAATATTTAGATTTCTGATAAATCGGATCGGCCGGATGCCGGCTGGATACGGATCGACCTTTCATTAAAATTTCCCCCCCGGATATTCAGTTATTCGGATCGATCCGATGTCCACCCCTAGCTCCCATAGCGCGTCACGTAAGCGTTAATACACTACTTTAGTAGAGTATATAGATTTAAACCCTCCCTCTATTTATACAAAATATATTTAACGTTCCAAGAAGATCTTCTAAAATCGGTGAAAAAAAACAAAACATAAATAATTAACGGATTTATAATTTTTTTATTGACGTTAATTGTGAGAGCTCCGTTTCAAAATATTACTCTCAAAGCGCGATACATCAGCGTTAATATATACTGCTTTAGTAGAGTATATAGATTCAAATCCTTCCTTTATTTATACAAAATTTCAAACTATCAGATTTACTGAATAATCGATGTGAGATAACAAAGTCATTAAAATATATAACGTTTCAAAAAGATCTTCTAAAATCAGCTGAGAGAAAAAAAAAAAAAAAAAATTAACGGATTTAAATAAAAAAAATTATTAACATTAATTGTAAAAGCTCTATTTTAAAATATTATTTTTACGTTGCGTCACATTATTGTTAGTGGATACTGCTTTTGTATAACATAGAGATATCTTTTTACACGTCTTATATGTATTAGACTTTTTTAAAAAAAGAGGAATTTATTCATCAAATAAATCATCTTAGTAATTACACTTAAAACTGGGAATATACGATCCAACATGGAAACTAATACTGTACTAGTAATCATCTGATCAATTACACTTAAAACCATGGTTGGTATCGAACAAGACATTACCAAAAAAAGAAAATGAATAAATAGTTTTGTCATGTTTACGTCAATAGTCAATACCAAACTTCTTATCGTCCTATCTATGAACCAATTACGTTAAAGAATGATATTTTGAATATTGGGAATGTTTCACATAGTTTAAATGGATAAACTACCAATTGCACAAACTCTGAACAAATACATATGTTTACATGTAATACGATGCTTACAAAATAGATAACGGTGAAAATATATAAAGAATTTTATTTCTTTTGGGGAAATATCGAGGGGTATAAAGCAGAGAACCGTGGTTTCACGCTAAAATCAAGGGCGGATAATATGCCAGCTGTCAAAAATCAGCCACGTAGGGCACCATGTGTCCCAATTGATCATGAGATAAGCGCCGAGAAATAGAATAAAAGCATTGAAATATGATAGAGAAAGATGCAAGGGACACGTATACCTAATGTTAGTAATGTAGGGCTCCTAGGTATTATTGATAGAATTCATTGATCACATGTGACGTGTGGTTCATTGCACGTGTGAGCATATATACATCGGGTGTATGTTTAGCACACAAGTCCAGTAGAATTTCATCCTAAAACCAATTGACAATAGGAGTAGTAGTCCACCAACTTTATACACTAGACTTGTTATTTTAATATTGTCGATGTGAGAACCATAATCCTCCACACGCTCACTCAAGTTCAACCGTCTGGCTCGGTTGACAATAAGTCAAAACCTGCTCTGATAGCATGATAGAATTCGTTGGGTTAGATATGACGTGAAAGTTCATCGCACGTCTGAGCACATAAACGCGTTGGGTCCAAGTCCAACACACAAGTCCAATAAGATTACATCCTAAAATCAATTGGCAACACGAAAAGTAGGCCACCAATCTTATACACTAAACTTGTTATCTCAATATTGTTCAATTATAAATATTTGTATATTAAAATATAAGTAGCACATAAATTTAATGGATGTTCTCTTCAATTATTAATTATTTAGATAAATTAATACTAAATTCAGTTTAATACTTCATTATTTTTAAATGATGAACGATCAATTTATAATAAGCTTTTACTATTTTGTGCTGAATATTTAAAAGTGGCGTAATTATATATATTTAGAAATTAAAATAGACACCCGAGGGAGCTCGTGACTCTTTGTTATTTTATTCGTATGTTGATTTTCTACAAATACTAATATGCAAATATTTAGTTTAACAAGTCTCATATTGCAAATAAGCCTCTCTTTTTCTGAATCCTCGAGAGTATTTTTATTGAATGTTGTCTGGCATGAAGGGGAACAGGTCGATGTCGAAAGGGCATGTGTCCCTTATTTAGGCCCAACTCTTCACGCATTATCTATGGAACGTACTTAATGCGTCATTATAAATAAATAAATAAATAAATAAAAGATATTGTATATAATTTCCTTTATATAACTAAATAGTATTTGAAAATTAAACTATATTAAACATGAATACAAAATTATCTTATAACATATGATTCGGTGGATTCTTCTTATTATGTGAATTAATTTTATGATGAAACTTACGTACTTATATATGTGATGAACTATTATATATATATATATGCGAGTTCATGTTAAATGGGTATATATGTATTTGAACGTATGATAAAAGCCTTCAAATTATATTTAACCGTTAGAATTTCACAAGGTATCATATTTGTTCGATATCGGGTTTGAACTAGGGTTTGTGGATATCGAAACATTAATATCGTGGACATGGACTAAAATTTTCCCGACCAATTGCACTAGTTGACTTTAATTAACATATAGTCATATACCTTCAGGTAATCAAGTGTCAGTTGAGTCGATGGTTTCACTTTGGAATGTGAGAACCTAACCAAATATCCCACATCGACAATACATAAATTATACCTACGTTATTGGATTGTTCCTATTTTTAGTAAATTTCCGGATGAAAGTTTTTTTATTCAAACCTAAAAGTGTTTTGTGTAATATGTACTATAAATAAAGCCTATTTAAAAATTTTTAAAGTCCAATAGTATTATTCGAAATTATGAAATTCATTAAATAAAAAAAAGAAAAGAAAAGAAAAGAAAATTGGAGAAAGGGAGGGGTGGGGAAGGAGCATGTGCAGCTCTGCAAATTCATGCTTCCGTGGCGCCAAAGTCTCCAAGACCATTGGACACGTGGAGAGTCACGTGATATATGGTGCCAGCGCACCAAGTTCACACCCCCTTGACGACCTTTGCCCTAGGGTATGTGTCCAATCTCATAACCTTTGCACATGAATCTCAGTCTCTGTTTTCTATTTTTGCTTTTTCTTTATGTTTTAGTTTTAGCCTATAATGGAACTTCTGTCGTTACTGACTTACTGTCATATACCCCCTATTTCCGAACCATATATTTTAATACATATATTTTTTCAAAATTTTTTACTTCAATAAGAATCAAAATTATTTTTAAGAAAGTCAAACACAAGAATTTAAATTGATTTCGAGTTAGTCAAAGCAAGACCTCGTTTTGACCGGTCGAAAAAAAGGAAGTATTATTAGAATTACAAAACATTATGATGCTAATAAAAAATATTATTAGTTAACTAAAACGTACTATAAAATTTTAGAAAAATAAGTATTAAAAAAATCTGATATACTTAACTATTCCATTATCTTACTCAAAATTTAAAAATATTGTAGATTCTTCATTTAATCTGAAATTTGATTAATCAGAGAGGACATCTATATAATAGTAGGTGGTTTCATTTGATATAAAACATCTAATAAGTCTACGAATGTCTTAATGTATGTTATGTGACTATTCTCGATTGAATGTCACATATATATAAAGTCTAATATATAGAGATCGAAGAAAATTGGTACATAGACTATATCTTGAGATATAGGTAGGGCTTAAGTTATAATTCTCGATTGAATGTCACATATATATTGTCTTAATCTTATGTGACTATTCTCGGTAATATTTTATCTAACGTTTAGCCGATTGATATTTAATGTAACGGTTGGTGATTAACATAAAAAAAAATAGATAATGTGACGGGTACTAGAGTTTTTAGATCGACACGGATAACAGGGTAACACCATCAACCATATCACCTCCCATTGACATCTCTATCCACAATGTCTAAATGTTACCCGTTAATATTTTTATAAACTTTCTAGATTAGTATGTGACATAATCTTGAAATTGCATTTAATTTATGTATAGAGTCAAAACTAAATGTAATAAATAGTTAGGTTTCATTATTATGATGATATTTTTTTTAATTTCTTTATTTGTAGTTTGTAACAAATTATTGTAAATTACACTTCCTACAATCCTTTTCACCTTCTATTAAAATTACAAAAAATATGTTACAAAGTATTTAAAATAGTAGCAACCAATTATGATAAATTTCAAAAGCTGAAATAAAAAGAGAAATCCTATCCCATATGAATAAACGGAAAAAAATTCAAAAAATCAAGACCTTCCATTCTCCAACATCATCGTTTGTCATTTCCTTTTCATATCCAACTATAGTCAAACAAACTTAACCATGGTTAACTTTCCTCTTTATAAAGCCATAGCTTATCACGTCTTTCAAACACGAACAAACTCTCCCAAGTCCCACTCTACCACGAATGATGATGATCGGAGATCCACACCATCACTACAATTCGACGGTCTACAATTCTCCATGGGATCCAACGCTCACGATCTTCAATCAATCCTCTTCACCGACGTCTCATTCCCCGCTCTCCATCATGACCACCGCTAACGGCAACTCCAGCCCAATCTCATCATCTCCGACCACCAAGAGCTATTTTCCGTCCAATGATCATGAATCCCTTATCTTAAAGGCGCTAAGCCGTTACCTTCCGTCAAACGAAGCCGACGTCACCGTAACGGATTTAGCGGATTTTGATGCAATAGACGAAGGTTACTGTAAAAGCGACGAATTTCGTATGTACGAGTTTAAAGTGCGTGGATGCACGCGCCCTAAGGCACATGATTGGACGGAGTGTCCTTTTGCTCATCCCGGAGAGAAAGCTCGCCGACGGGACCCTCACCGGTATTCATATTCCGGTACGGCGTGTACCGACTTCCGGAAAGGGAGTTGCCGACGTGGTGACACTTGTGAGTTCGCCCATGGAGTTTTCGAGTGCTGGCTCCACCCGACCCGTTATCGTACTCAGGTATTATCATGTATTTTGTGGATTAATTTAACAGAATAGATAGTATTAAAAGATTTCATTTTTCTTTACATAAGTATAATTTTACTGCAGGCTTGCAAAGACGGTTCCAATTGCACGAGGCGTGTCTGCTTCTTTGCACACACGGCGGGCCAACTCCGGGTCAATATCGGACCTGAGTCCGACTCGATTGAAGAAGAATTAGTCGCTTCAATTAGGAGTATGCAATTGAGTAAGGTGAAGTCGATGCCGACTAGACCGAGTTGGAAATTTCAAGTGGGTGTCGGTTCACCCCGGGTCGGTTCAGGTTTGCTTAGACCCGGTTTTTACAGCTTGCCGACCACTCCTACCCAGATTTCAGCTTCCGGGTATTTGGACGCGTGGGAGAAGGAGAATGAACCGGAGTTGCCGATGGAGAGGGTCGAGTCTGGAAGGGAGTTGCGGGCGAGGATGTTCGAGAAGCTTAGTAAGGAGAACCCGTTAAGTTTTCCCGATCCGGTTGAATCTGGTACTTCTGGACCTGATGTTGGATGGGTAACCGATTTGGTACTGAACTAAACCGTGTTCGATGGTTTGAACTCATATACCTTAATCTCTAACCATTAAAGTGATGAAATGTTTTGGATTGAATCTACATGTATGTGAAAATTTTATTTCTTGTAAATATGGGCATTTTAAGAAAATTATCATAAGATAGTTCAAAGCTGAGGTAAGGATTGTTTAAGTGAGGGACAAAGTATTATATATTTGTCCGATAAGAGGACTAATCTTACATGTTCTTCGATGTATTTCTTGTACATATAGTTATGTTCAATTTGTAGTGACTTTTTTATATTTAATCAATTATATGCTCCAAGTGATATGCGATTGATTTGGATGTTCACGAGGATATAATATTTTATTTGCTGAATTTTGTTAATCAATTTATTATGATCATTGTATTAGGTTGTTAGTCTCATGCGGAGGGTGATATGTTTCATCGATGATAAAGGAATAATATAATATAATCATTAATAAGGAAATAACTATTATATAAACTTAATCGGTTACTTTTTTATCGTCTATTATTTTTACAATGGAATTACATTGGACAAAATACGTATAAATATTTGTATTGTCGATTAGTTTTACGATGGAATTACATTGGCCTGATGCGTATCGTTTGGCAAAACTCGTATAAACATGTGTATCGTGTGTTATCTTAATCTATCAAAACTTCACACATTCAATACGATCTACTGGTCCAAATTAAACCACACGGAAGAAACCTCGAGTGGGAGGCCGAATGAATTGTATTTTTCACCGTAAGACGTATTTATTGATATATATAAATACATAATATGATGATATTATGTAGTTATAGTGTTTTGTTATAAGTCAACTATATCATATGTATTTTACATGATAAAATATATTTATAGTATTATCGAGTTCTATGAGGTCACACTGATTGAGGAGTTGACGGACTTAGTTCATTTAATAAGGATATATAACAGATATGAGTACACGTGGGATGTATTTTATTAGATAATAAGATGTTATTTTTTAATAAAGATTAATGCTAAAAGATAAGATTTTTAGGATATATCTTTATCCGAAAAGCATTATAAAGACGGACTTTCTTAAAGAAAAATCTTAACCCTTCGTTCACACAACTCTAGCCGAGGTATCAAACTCTGGCCACAGTTATAGAGACGGCTTTGCCTAATATGAGAGCCCGACTTTGTCTTATCCCATTCGATCTCTCGTTTTGTCTTGAGTGAGGTGAAGTCGATGCCAACTAGACCGAGTTGGAAATTTCAAGTGGGTGACGGTTCACACGGGTCGGTTCAAGTTTTCTTAGACCCCGGTACTAAAATTGCTGACCATTCCGACCCTAATTTCAACTTCCGGGTATTTAGACGCATGGGAGAAGGAAAATGAACCGGATTTGATGATGGGGAGGGTCGAGTACAGAAGGGAGTTGCAGGCGAGGATGTTCGATAAGCTTAGTAAGGAGAACTCGTTAAGTTTTCATGATCCGTTTGAATTTGGTACGTGTTCATGATGTTGAATGGGTAACCGATTTGGTACTAAACTAAACCGGGTTTGCTGGTTTAAGTTATATATAGTTTACTCTCTAACCATTACAATGATGAAATTTCAATGTTTCGGGTTGATTGTACGTGTATGTGAATATTTTATTTCATTCACACAACTCTAGCTAGGTATCAAATTCTAGCAAATGTATAATAAATAATTTTGGTCATATATGCAGAAAGAGTCCACTTACCCAACTCATCGTATCAAAATTCTTATTGTTAAGTTTTTACCTTTACTTGCATCCATGAGCCATCCGATCTAAACCATAATACATAGCAACATATTATTTGTGCAACGCCCAATTTACTAATTGTTGATAAAAGACACACTGATAGCGCAAGGCTAGGTTGAAGCCGATTTTGAGCTACAAAAGCTTCTTATAGTTTGACGCCATCTTCAAAACAAAAAAAAACAAAACATGCGGGCATGTTGGGATTGGGTCTTGAAGAGTTGAGAAACATACTCATAATTTTTATTGGTGCGTTAGTAAAATGAACATCCGGTATATAACTTTTTTGTTCATAAAATATTTGAAATGTGAACCGAATTAACTAATAGGAATGAATTTCGGTTTAAATTAGCGGTTCAGATTTTGGTACAGGCCTAGACTTAAACAACAGTAGATCGTACGTATTGGCTTTTGGAATTATATTACAAAACTTAATGTTGCTTTTGATGGTTACTTATTCTGTCGCGAAAATGTATGAAAATATGAGGTTCAAATTACACTCAAATATACAAACAAATGATATAACGTACACGTGGAGCTGTCGTTGTACATTGCTACTTCCGGCACCATAATAACATGCTGTATTAATTTTTTGAGAAATTTGGATACCGATTGTTGGCCTAAAATTGTCTAGGCATGTTCATAGTTCCACCGTCATCGTCTTTGGGATAGGCGAGTAGGTCTAATAAAGAAGCTAGAGATGATAAAAGGGTATACTTTTTTTTTTTTTTTGAAAATGTAAAGGGAGGTAGTCCAACCTAAAACATCTTTGCGGATGAAAATACGAAGTTCGGGGTCTTCAGAAAAATTGGTGTTGGGGGGTCGAGATTTCCAGATGGGTCAATCGGTCAGCAACACAGTTTATCTCTCTGAAAATATGCCTAACACGGATCTCGTCAAAGAAACGAAGATCCAATCTGGAGTCGGATATAATCATCGCGATCTCCCATGGACAACTCCACAAACCTTGGAGTGCCTTGATTACACACAAATTATCACCTTCAATTTCAATCTTTTTAATTTGTAGTCTGATTGCCTCTTGTAACCCAGTTTTGAGGGCAAATGCTTCGGCTTTTATGACCGAATTGAAATTATTTTTTTTAGCGTCGAGGCTTAAAATTGTCACCATTGTGGTTCCGAATAACATATCCAATAGATGTGATCCCCGAATCGAGTTTTGATCCATCAAAGTTAAGTTTAAAGAAGCCGGATTTTGGTTTTTCCCATTTAATATTGTGTTTTTTCCGTTTGTTTGAGATATAACTTTTTGGTTGTTGTTTTATGTTGTAATCGTCCTCATCAGTTATGTTAGTTTTTCAGTTATGTATTTGGTTTTTGATGAAAGTAATAACCTTATTATCAGGGCTCACAAGTTCATAATTAAAGATAATTTTATTCCTAAAGAACCATATACTCCACCATACAGTTGCAAGACACGTAAATTTATTTATTCCTATTTTGTTCTTAATACGTCTATTATAATATAATTTAACTAATAAGAAAAATATAATAGAAAATCCTTTGATTTTTGTGATACTCTTCCATAATATAGATTAGTATCTTATTTTATTTTCTATATGGTATCAAACACATAATAATCTAAAATCACGTTAATTGTCCATCTATTTAAAATGTTAGACATTATTCTTGGTATCACGAGTTTATGATATCTTCATTATTCAGATCACCTCTCTAGTTAGCTGCTAAGTTAAAGATAACGCGAGGTTTCATCCCACGTGGAAACACACATACACATTATATCCGAGTCTAATAAATAAGTGCATTGAAGTTTCATCCTACAATCATTTGTCAATAGGAGTAGCTCATCAACCTACGTAATCTGTTTATTATCGGTGTAAAACAATAAATCATATATTCACGCTTCTCTGCAAGTGTCAATCAACACTTGACGACATATCTTAAGGTCGGTTAACCCTATTAAACGGGACAATCATAATTCAAGGTTCACAACAGTCAATAAACCAAGACTCAAGACAAAACAACTCTAATATCATGTTATATATCACGTAGATTTTCATCACATCCAAACGCACATACACATTAAACTCAAACCAAACATAAATTTAGTAAAATTTTATCTCAAATCAATTAATTATTAAGCAAGTAATTCATTAACGTTATATATTAGATTTATTATATCGACCCAGCAACATGGTATCTTTTTTCAATATTCCATTAATCTCTAATAAAATTTATTTATGTTATTAAAAAGAAAAAGAAAACATGAATCGAATAGTAGAACGTACCGATCGAAATGATGGCATCGTGCAGTGTTACATTGCTGCCGGCAAAACCAGGGGCGCCGAGGATGTCGACATCAATTATCCATATCCATACACGTAATCCAATATTATACGTAACCCTTATGTTGATTTTGCTATTATATAAAAATATCAACTAAGCACACAAACTAACCACATAATCGGAATGTGACATGATGGAAAGCTGACATTTAATTGACTAACTAACTAATAGCGTATTACATCAAAACACATCTTAACAGGTAACGTTACTCGTTACTATTTGTTTTCCTTTCACAAATATAAAATAAAATATGCACCATTCATAGTACTTATATTTGATTATCATTTTTATTTTAAAGATTTTTAATCCATACATACACAACACAAAGATGTGAGAGAAAAATGGACTTTTTCTATAAGACAAACTTATTTGTAATATACTAATATTCTACATAACTATTTAAATTAACTCATGTATCATTTTTCTTTTAACACAAAAAGTTAGGTTAACATATGAATTTATGCATATTATGTACTGATTATTTTGTCATTATGTGGATGCCCATTTAATCCTAATCTATGAACACATACTCTCTGTTTTCTACTTCAGAAAAATATCAAAGGTGCTATCTTTATTTTCTACTTAGTGAAAAATGATCAAATAGATTTGAACATGTATTATTTGTCTTGCTTGCTATCTTTATTTTCTTAATCTTCGTTCAACCGCCGAATTGAATATACGATCTAAGTCTCGTCCAACAATATATTTTTGGTCCTAGACTGATGAACAATCCTACGTGTACCCATATTCGTAAGTCTGGTAACACCGTTACTCACTATACAACTCGGTTCGTACCGGTCGATGGTTCAACTTGTATGTTTTATGATGACTTTTCGCAAGGTATTCTTATACCTTGGGAAGATGGATACATAATTCAAGACTACTGTTTTCTTTCAAACAGACAAAAATGGATTGGCATGTTATTGACCAAACTCTAAAGCCCAACAGTAAGAAGGCCCATTTTTGTTTTTGGGTCATCATTTTCCCTCCCACACCACCATCGTTTGCTTTTGCTAAACCCCAAATTCCAGCTCCAACAAATCAGAAACTTGCTTCAATGGCGGTAATCGAAACCGAAACCCTAAACTCGAACTCTAACCTCCAAATTCACCGTCTCCCGCAGTCAAGCTACGTCGACGGCGTACGGTGGCTACCGCCTCTATCCGCCTTCGATAAATTCGCCGTCCTCTCACTTTTCAACTCCGATACCTCCTCTTCCTCAATCGAGATCTGCTCCGTTTCTTCTTCCTCATCCACTCTCTCTTCTGTCTCTTCCTTCCAAACATCCTCCAGAACTTCTTCTCTTAAGGCTTCTCGTTCCCACCACAACCCTCTCGTCGCATTCTCCACCTTCGCCGGCTCCTTCCACCTACTCTTCCCTGGTGACCTCGGATCTGAATCCACTAATGGGACTCATCTCTCGTTGCAGGATCGATCCTTCCATGCCGCACCGATTTCGTGCATTGATGGTTTGGATGACGGAGAGTTTGTAACTGTTGGGGAGGATGGGCGGGTCAATTTAGTGACCATTGGAGATGGAGGATTAGGGTTTAAGAAGGTTTATGATAGTAACGGACTAGTTTCGTACTCGGCAGTGAAGTGGGCGTCTCCTACAGAGTTTGCTACCGGTGGTTTAGGGTTTAGCCTCCATTGGTGGGATCAGAGGAAGCCCGGCGGCCCTGCTTTGCAGTTCAAGGGTAATTGGTAAGATTTTAAGCATCCATGTTTTGCTGAATTTTATTTCTTCTACCTGCATGGAAATTTGATTGCAGTAAAATTCACACTGCAATATAAATTCTATTGGTGAAGATGCTTGTGGCGTCAAAATGATCTGAAGACTGAAACGGTTAAAATTTTGATCTGATATTTTTGGATTGTGCATTTTGTTTTCTCCCTTGTGGCATGTTTGTTGAAAGAGGTATTGTTGCAGGGCCCAAAATGCCGCGTCTGGGATTGTACACTCTATTGACATACATCCATCGAGGAAGCACACCTGTATGGTAATGTACCACCTTGCCAATCTTGGTCTAATCATATGACTTGAAGATTTAAATATTTGAAATTTAGAGTCAATATTTTCAGATAAAAGCTGAAGTTTTTCCAAGGAGCATTGCTTTCATTGTTTGGTTTTGCATTGGATGTTATTTTTAGTTCATGTCGTGCATAATGTGGAGTGTTCATGTGCAATAGTTTTTTGAAGTAGCACATTCTTAATAGTTATGTTGGTTTCTTGCTTGCTTGAAGGCAGGAGGCTCTTCAGGTACTGTATTTGCTTGGGATCTAAGGTGGCAACAGCAGCCAATAATTCTTTCTGGGTTGGGAATTACCGAAAGGGGATTTCAGTCGCCGTCTGAAAGTGAGGTGTGGGAAGTGCAGTATGATAGCTACACACAAACATCTCACATCAGCAGTCTTTCTTCATCAAAAACATTACCCGTAATGATGTGTTCAGAAGATGGAATTCTCGCTGTTATTGAAAAAGGTATGAAGTTGTTTTTTTTTTGTTTCCTTGTATCCAGTTCTTAATTCTCTTCGAGGAAATCACGCCGAGATCTAGCTTTTTGATCGAGTTATTTATGTAGGAGAGGAATCGATTGAACTCTTAGCAGAACCATGTGCTATCAACAGCTTTGACATAGACAAGCAGAATCCATCTGTAAGATTGAAGATTACACTGTGCTTTTCAATCAACCTATATTCGTTGAGTGGTTGCTGCTAATGATCTTATTTATGATGTTTTGCAGAGTATTATATGTGGATTGGAATGGGAATCTGTTGCCATCCTCACAAGGTCATGATCTAGGCAAGTGAATTTGCATCGGACTGAACACTTGTTGCAACCCAGGAAAGTTTGTAACTCTTGTTTGTCAATGAACTTTGCCTATATCTTGATTAAGCCACTCTTGTATCCTTTGTTCTGTATTGTGATGCATAGTCTTTGTATAAATCTGCCTTTAGATTGAGCACTCTGAAGTTCGACTCGATGCTGCCATGAATGAATTTGTTAAAACGTGAGATTTTTGTAGCCAATCTGCTGGAACTCTTAAGGTTTTCGTAGTTTCAGGGATATTGATGAATGATGATTGCTATCTCAACTAAACCTGTAAGGTATCCAATTTCCATCACAAATTAAAATTAGTTTCGATGTCATTAAAACAACACAAGAAAATTGGAGGTGATAACCCTTTTCTTAAATTTGTGTAGCGTTTGGCTCCCTCTAATATTTTTTTTTAACTGATTGTCTCCTTTAGTATTACATTCTTGTATACAAAATTGATTGTAATTTGGAAACATCGCAACACTATTCTCAAGAAAAGAGAGAGACTCAAGAAGAGAGAGAAAGAGTGAAAGTTTGGGCAAAGCTCACCCGCCACCACTAACGGCCACCTCTATCGGCCTACCGGCCTCATCTCTCAGCCTACCGGCTTTTGCACCTGTCAGATCTAAAATGGTTAGGGTTTGGACCTCTCAGATTCCTTCTTCGGCGACAACTCTTTGTTCGACTCCCATCAACTTTGCTCTCAATGTAAACTTTTTTGCTTAAATGTCGGATCTAAAATGGTTAGGGTTTAGACCTCTCGGATTCCGTCTTTGGCGACAACTCTTTGTTTGACACCTATCAACTTTGCTCTTAATATAAACTTTTTTGCTTAAAAGTTTTCCAGATTGAAACCTTAGATATAACAAATAAGAAAGATAACTCCTTAAAACCTAACAAAAATCAAAATATCAAAACCAAGTCTACATCCTCGGTTACAAAGTTCCAGTGATGTGTAAAGGCATACCTGCTCTTCATTTCGACGTCCTCAACAAATCAAAACTTACACAAACCGTTGCAGATCGGAAAGACTACCCTTAGTCGATTTGGGGCGGATCGCCGATTTACCGCACCGACGGCCTAACCGGAGTCTTTTGCTTGAGAAGATTAAAAAACCCCCCCTTACATTCTATGACTTGCAAGCCCATCAACTTGTTTTTTATGGGCTTGTCATGAAGCCCATATAACTTCCAAAATCTTGATTACGGCGAAACCCGCTTTTTAAGTTAACTCTGATTACATTATCTCTTGTAAAAAACAAAATAAATTTTTACCAACTTTCTTTACATCTCATGATCCCATGTTTTGCAATGTCGTCTTCTTAGTTTGATATTGTTTTAGGTGGCGTCTTGAGTGGTTTGTTTAGAAGGGGGCGTGGATTTGTGATCGTCTCCCGAAAGCTCTGTTGCAAGCCCAAATCTGAGGTGTCCACAGTTTTCCCCCATACATCCTACTTGTGTTTCCTCTTCGAAGATGAACTTTGTGCTCTCCGCTTTCGTTTGGACTGGATCATCCTACTTTCCCTCGAAGATTTCTCTGCTGACGGGATTTCATGATGTATTTTTTGTGTTTCTTTTTCTTTTGATGTTGTCCTCCATGACGATTAGTCCGTCTGTCGATCTTTTTCGGCCTTTCAACCCACTAGACGGCGTGTCGTCTAGTGTTTTGAACCGCTTTCTTTATCAAAAAATAAATAAATTGATTGTAACTCGTAAATTCGTGTAAAAGAATTTTTACGTATATCTCGATTGTGTCTTGTAAATTCTTATAAATCTTATATCTTTTATACATAAAATTCTTGTATCAAATCTTGTAAAAAGAGGACATTTGTTAAAAAATTATAGACGAGAGACAAACACTAAAACCATAAGAGACTAATTGCCCAAATCACCCTTAAAACAACCTCAAATTCCTTCACAATAATCTACGTCCATCAACTCAAGAGACTGTTTACCCAAATCACCCTTAAAACAACGTCAAATCCCGTCAACAATAATCTACCTTCATCTTCATTGACGAAACGCTTTTTACTTGATGATAATCAAAATTGAAAGTCAAAATCACTAGATGACGAGGTTGAATAAAATAATAACATAATTGAAGGGATCTTTTTTCTGCAACGGAAAAAAACG
>CM008280.1:59117689-59120189 GCA_002319775.1 Fagopyrum tataricum
GTTTTTACGCCTGGGTGGAAAGTCTAGAGCCTCTTTAGGTGGTAACCATACGGGCACCGCCTCTTGACCTCTCGTGTAAAGTATATTACACTCGTTTTACCCCACTCTCGCTTCTACGCTCCTAACGCCTAGTTGTGTAAGCCAACAAGTGAGTTTTGCTTACGTGACAGAAGACAGATTGAAAGCAAAGGTAAAGCCGTCCAGTGATCAAGTAAAGGTTACGAAGTGATTCAATTGAACGTACGAGCGAAACGAAATACTTGTTTATATCAATATAGATATAAATGGAGCGAGAATCGGGAGTTGATATTGAGAAACGGAAGAAAGGCTGTGGATCCCTGATAGCCTAGTTGCTTCGAGCCTAACCCCTTGCTTGCAACAGAAACAATACCCGGAGAAGAGTTTCTACGCCTGTAAAGCCATTGCCCCTACGCCAAGCCCCAAAATAAAGAAGGAGGTTAGCCATCACGGAAGAGTTATTCAAAAATAGGAGGAAATAGGCTACCTATAGGCTGAGTCAGGACTGAGCACTTCTTTTAATTGAGAAGAGGTGCCTACCCTTAATTAGGCCAATTAAGAGATCAGACTTCAAGGCATAGGGCCGTGAGGGTGGTTGTAGATCAGCCGGGATTGATTAAGGTAGTTGTTCAGCCGAGGGAAAGAATCATTCACTGCTAGGGACCAGGGAGAAAGAGGAAGTTGTTCCCTCGTGCCCTTCGTTGATTACCTTGGCTTTTGTATCATGATACAGAGAAGACAGAAGCAGCACTCTTGTCGACCGTTCATGGTTGGCTAGCTTCGAACAAAAGAAAAAAGGTTTCCGCGGAGATCATTTATAAGGTTTTAAGAAAAGTTCCTGCGAACCGGAAGCTCTCAATCCTTCTTTCATTGATATATTTCCTACTCTTTCTTACAGTCAGCCGGCCAAGAAGCCCGAGATTCAAAGGAAGGACCACACTCCACTCATCCGGGAAATCTGGAACGGAATGCACCGCGCGAGCTGTTATTGGTTTACCTAACGATTGGGGTAAGTAGGGAACACGGCTTACGTTCCACCACATGTTTTAATAGATCTAAAAGAATAGAATGCGTGGATGATGTTCCTTGCGTTGAAGCAGAGCTAGATGCCCCAAACTCTTGTTGAAGCAGGGCCTCTCTACGTTGCTATTGAAAGATAGAGAAAGAAGATCGATCGGGGATGACTGAGCAAAGAGCAGACTCATTCTATTGTTCCAGCGAATGAACAATCTATGGTCTCACCCTAGCCGTTCTTTACAGATGTGTGACTAGCCAGAACGAATTAGATAGACGATCGTTCTTTCTCTATCAGAGTATCCATCCGTCTTGGTAGGTTTACTTAAAAAAAAGTAGAAGGGCGACAACAGCTATCGCGCCTACAGTGGTTGAATACAAACCTGAACTCAAGCCTTGCGCTTCTATTAAGATTTTAAGATCGAGCATTCCCCGTATGAGGTCCGGTAACGGTGCAAAAGAAATGGGCGAAGATCTAGTGAGAGGCGCCTAAGAAAGATCTTTGGTTGGAGAATTCAATTTTCAGAGTATTGGCGGAGCGATGCTTATCAAGTTGTGTTCCAACTAAAAGCTAAAACGAAGCTGCTTGTAAATCTGATGGAAACTATCCCACTCTTTTATCAACCAACCGGAGAGTTTTCGACTGGCGCAACCAAGTCAATCCAGTGGGACGAAACCGGTGAAGACGAAAGGGATTCATCCGAATCGGGGAAATGAACCACCTACGATGCCTGCTCATATTGACCTCGTCTTGCTCGTCCTATAAAAAAAATGATGCATCTGGTGAGAAGGAGTAAAAAGTCTCTTCCGAAGCAGCAGGAACTTACTCATTTATGGATCTCTATTCATGAAATGGATCAACATCTCATCGAAAGAAATTTTGTGTAGATTATATACGACATTCTCTCTTTGCCCGTTATACGTGGCCATCAGGGCGAACGGAAAGGTTGTTATCAGAGCCTTGGTGGATAACGGGTCTTCTAACACACCCCTGCCACTCCGATGTGATGAGGTGGATTTAAATACACTTATTGTTATGAGAATGGTATTTCACTACCATTCTCAAGAAGTGTATCTACGGCTTCTTGTACTAATTTATCCTGACACATTACCATCTGCTTGTTGTTTGCTTCACTGACTTACCGACAAGTGTGAATTATAAGGGTGAATTCGTATCAATATCCAATATTGGAATTTGGTGGGCTAACGGTGGTCCAGGTAAGGTAGGTGGGGAAGGCTCGCCACGAGATCGACCGATAGCTTTGACCCAACCCCGGAAGCGGAAGTGCCAGAGAGACGATCTTTGTGAGGCAGAGTGACATTCCAAGGTCAGGTATAAGGTGCTACGGGAACGATGTCTCAAAGGTCAGTGCCAAGGGCTCAACGCGGAAGCAATCCGCTGCTCACAGGGACCGTGCGGGCTGACGCTCTTCTCTCTCAGGCAAAGAAATGTGATTTTCACTTTCGA